>CAUYQG010190019.1:0-12035 GCA_963574415.1 Tarsius wallacei | reverse complement strand
TTCCATTTTCTGGATGTGTACTCGTAGAGATATAAATTCCCCTCTTAGAACTGATTTCATAGTATCCCAGAGGTTTTGGTAAGATGTCTCTTTCATTTTCATTTGTTTCCAGGAATCTTTTATTTTCTGCTTTGATTTCAGTGTTGACCCAGTAGTTGTTCAGCATCATGTTGTTTAGTGTCATGTCTTTGTGGGCTTTGGGGAAATGTTGTTGGTACTGATATTTATTTTTATTCCACTGTGGTCTGATAATGTGCATGCCATTATTTCAACATTATGAAATTTTGAATTGTTTATGCTTGATTTATGGCCAAGGATGTGATTGATCTTGTAATACCTTCCATGTGGTGATGAGTAGAATGTATATTCTGTGGTTGTTGGGTGGGATAATCTGTAGGTATCTATTAAGTCCATTTGGTTGAATGTCACTGGTTCTGGATCTCCTTGTTGATTTTATGCTTCAATGATCTATCTAGGGCTGTTAGTGGGGTATTCAAGTCCCCTGCTATAATAGTGTCAGAGTCAATGTCTCTTTTTAGTTTACTTAGTATTTGTTTTATAAATGCTGGTGCTCCTGTGTTGGGTACATATATAGATTTGCTAGACTCTGTTGCTGTTATATTATGTGCCACATTTCCAATTAAGTATAGTTTATTTTCATTGATAATGAGAAGTAAAACTAAAGTTTGGTTTATTTCTATTGACTATGCAAGAAGGAAAACTTATCTTTACTGGTTCTTATGTAATGAGATTATACTTACAGAATTATCTGTTTTAAAAGCAGAAAAACATTTTTTTTACATGAAGCTTGTTAGATCTTAAAGCTCTTAGAGGAATGAATAAATATGTAATATATATTGTGTGAAGTAATAGCTGATGAAATTCTTCCCTACTTATTTTATTTAAGAAATAACTGACATCTTTTCTATTCTTTCTATCTTGTAGGCTTTGCAACTTTGATGATTTTAATTTTTCCTTTTAAAAAATCAAAATGGACTGTAGCATCCAAATGTTATGAATGTTAACTTTATTTACACCAGTTTTCTTCATAGGACTTTCATTAGCTTCTTATGGTTTATTCTTTCGAGCCTACAGCCCGGTTGTTCTTTTAACACACTGTACTTTAGGTTTAAAATGACCTAATAAAGTAGTACTGCTCTAATATGTGACCTGAAGCAAAGCTGAATCTTGAATAAAAACTCATTTCCAATGAATATTTTAAAAAGTAGATCTTTCTGATTAGCTCTGGGTATAATAGCAGAAGACATAATCTTAGTCTAAATAGAAATAACCTCAGTGTGATAACACACTTAAAACCCATAGGATTATAAAATGTGTAATTGTAATAAAACTTCTGCCAAGGAACATTTAAGCCAAGGAAGGAATAACGCTATTTTCACTGTCCATCAACTGAGGATAATTTGCAAGAACACACCTCAGGTGCACAAATAAATGTGCACATGGTTAACAAATGCATTTCAGCAAAACATTCCAGTGAATAAAAAATGAGCTTGGAGAGAGGTTAGGAAACTTGATATGCTCACACATAACCTGGCATCTCTTAAAACAGCAACAACAAAACAACTACAAAACAAAGTGCACGCGCACACACATACACACACACAAAAGCAAAACATTCCAGTGAATAAAAAATGAGCTTGGAAAGAGGTTAGGAAACTTGAAATGTTCACACATAACTTGGTCTCTCTTAAAACAACAAAAACAACAAAATAAATAAATAAATAAATAAAGCATGTACGTACATACACACACACACACAACCCCCTGAAATCCACAAACTCTCCAAAGAGTAATGATAAAAAATGAAGTGTCTGAGACGCTGAATAATAAAATATTTGTGATAGCTTCAGTTCGCTAAACAGAATATACCCTATGTCATTATCCTAAGATATAAACACATTCAAGATTAAGAAGAAAATTCAAAATAACTTCCAGTTTTTAAGTGAGGAAAGATAATTTTAAAATGG
Source organism: Tarsius wallacei (assembly GCA_963574415.1). Classification (NCBI taxonomy): domain Eukaryota; kingdom Metazoa; phylum Chordata; class Mammalia; order Primates; family Tarsiidae; genus Tarsius; species Tarsius wallacei. The sequence continues at coordinate 10,047 of CAUYQG010190019.1, read as the reverse complement.
CGATGTGTTGACTATATGTTCACTTGTCATGATTATGGTTGTATTCTGCGTTTATCTCTAGCACTTGATATATGAAAAGGGACTCCAAAACACAGGGAATTTATTTGTAAAAAATTGTGTATTTATTCTTACATGTTTAAATTTTAGTCACCTTCAAAATACTCTCTATTTGATACAATACACCTATTAAGATGCTTTTTACAGTGCTTAAGACAGTTATTTTACTCTTCAATTTTGATGGCTTTTAAGTGCTTCTGCTGTTTTTTGTCATCTCTTCCACATCGACAAAATGTTTCTCTTTTATAAAAGATTTTTTTTAAATTTTAAAGATGTGGGGTACAAGTCAGTATTAGGGACATAAGTGATCTACATGCAGGTGAAGTTTGGGCGTCCCACTCGTCCTTACTTTTCCTGGTTTAGGTACCCTTGGTGAAGTTATGTGCCCCAGTCCCTCCCTTGGCAGTATCCTGCTACTACCAATCCCTCTCTTGTAGTATTTATCACAGAATGTTTCACTTTAAGGGCTTTTCTCCTCGAGGGAAACAAACAAAAATTGGCTTGGGACAAGATCGGGTGAATAGGGAGGGTGGGGCACAGGGGTCAGGCAGTTTTTGGTCAAAAACAGCTAAACACTCAGCACAGTGTGGGCAGGTTGTTCATGTAAAGTTCCTATCATGAAATGGGCAAATGCTTGAAAGAATCTCCAAAAAATAACTCACTGAAGCCGATGCAGCCTCTCACAATAACACTAGCCAGTACAATGATGTCAGTTGGGTTCCTAGAACACTTACCTGGTGGAGAGAGCCCGTACTACAAGAAGCCTGACCTCCAAAAAATAATTTTGTTTTGTTCTGGGACCCCCACCATAGTAGTCACTTAATATATTTTCATTGAATGACTTCAGAAGGAAATATTGGTAGAGAGCTAAATTAGGGCACAAAAATGTTAGAAATTCTTAGGTGAAATATGATTATAGCTCAAGCTGTCAATTTCTTCCCTCTCCCAAACAACTAGCAAGTAGAGTAGTTTTGTCTCTCTGTACTTTGCTAAATTTAGATCAGGACTAAATGCCTGAATCTAGTAACAGTGAGAAGAGGAGGTGGATAGATATTAGGTCAGGATGACTGACAATACAAATCAATTCGTAATCCTTTTTCAATGGAAGTTATTAATTAAATAAAAGCAGAAAGAATATAGTTAATAAGAACATACAGAAGGTAGTTATTGGACCACACAGCTGTAAAATTATAGGAGTATTTTTAAAAAGCAAAGAAATCATTAAGAAGAAAATGTGCTTGAGAAGGGGGTAACTGTTTTAGTAAAAAAAAAAATTGTGATAGTTTATGTCAAACGTTTTCTTAATTTGCCTAAGAAGTTGTCATTTTACTTAAAGTATATTTATTGTACATAACATGAAAATCATTAATCTACTTTGTCATTGTAAACTGTAACCTTTCATCTATATCTCATTTTCATAGAGTATACCTTAAAAGACTCTTCTGGGGTAAACCATAAAGTTTTACAATACAGAGTTTGCCAACAGATTTATTTCATTAATACACAGGAAAGACAAGAAGCTTGATTACTAGAGTGTTTATTTCTCTAGCAAATCATATCTCTCTGAAATATGTTTTTTAGAGTTCCCTTTAGTAGAATTTCTAAATGACAGGTGGATAAAACTTTTTTCTTTTGAATTTGTCTTGATTGCAAGAAATTAGCTAACTTCATCCCTCAGTTCTCCCGCCCCCCAAGTCAGTTACAGCTGTAATGCAGCATTATCTGAATTGGAAATGCACTTCAAAAAATCATTCATTTGCAAGTCTATTAGAAGAGGCAAAACTCTAATGGCAACAATTATGTGCCCTTTCCTAACGCTCTTTAAATAAAAATACTTTGCAAACTCTACATAAATGTTCCTTAAACTTTTGGATTATCCATGTAGGATACGTTCTCCGAAAGAGACTTCTTAGGTTGGCTAAATGGAATACCAACTATATCACTGCAGATTTTTATATAGCTTTTTTTTTCTGGAGTGAAATGAGACTCAGTAGTTCACAATATGATACTAGACATACATGCTGGGCACTAACCAAAGAGAGGCACTAACCAAAGATCAAGTATCCTAGACAAACTGGGTATCAATATTTTCTCATAAAATTGTTTTTACATATTAATTATGGTATTATTTTGGTTAGTACAATATAAATGGAACTAACACTTAACAATCTGGAGGTAGGCAGTTCAGGACTGATAGGGTAGCTCTACTCCAAGTGGTCTTCTGGAGATTCAACTTCCTTCTAATTTGTTATTCCATCATCCCTTCTGGTGTTTTTCTCATCAGCAGGGTTCAAGATGACTAACTACATCATCTATGTTCTAGTCATTGGAAAGAGAAAAGAAGACAAATGGAGATCCCCCTCCTTCAAAAGAAGGACATAGAAGTTCTATATATTTATCACTTCTTTTCATATCCCATTTCAAGAGCTTTGTTAAAAAGCCACATTTCACTCTATAAGAGATTGAGAAGTTTGTTTTTTTGTGTGTGTTGGCCATGTGCCCCACTAGGAACTCTTATTATGTAAGAAGGAAAAAGGATTTTGGGAGACAGCTATCATGTTTTGCCCCACTTCCCTGCTCTTAGGATTGCACTGAAAGTGAAATAAAGTGATGGCTGGAACAGAGTAACACAGTAAAAATAGTAGTTACTGGTCTTGAAATCAGCTACCAGAACCTACGTGGTGCACAGCTCAATTATTTTACATAAATCCTTGAATGTAAGTTTCTATGTATAAAAGAGGGCTTAGATATGAAGTGGGGCCCAAAGGGAGGCCCAAACTTTACCTGTACGATGACCACTTGTATACCTAATCCTGAATTGTACCCTACATTTTAAAATAAAATAATAAATACAATTTAAAAAAAAGAAACTTTATCCCCAATGCAACATTAAAAAGAAGTGGGGTTTTTAAGAGGTGATTCAGTCATGAGGAACCCATCCTCATGGATGGGATCAGCACCTTTATAAAAAGGCTTGAGGGAGTGAGTTCCTCCCTTTTGACCTTCCACCATGTGGGAACACAACCTTTGCGTTTTCTGCCATGTGAGAACACAGTAACAAGGTGCCACCTTGCAAGCAGAGATCCCTTCCTCTGGTGTTCCTCACTAGACACCAGATCTGCCAACATGCAGATCTTTAACTTCCAGACTTCAGCACTGTAAACAATACATTTCTGCTATTTATTTAAAAAGTATATACAACATAAAATAAAAGTAGCACTTAAATAAGATTGCTAAATTAAATACAATATTTGTTGATGCTCTACAGTCCAATAAAACCATGATTTTGAAAATACATACATACATACATACATACATACATACATACAAGAAGGCCTGGATAGATGGTCTCTATGTAACTTTTCCAGGCCTTATATTATGGTATTAAGTTTTTCTTGGTGCCTTTCTGAAGTAACACCGTGATCCTCATCTAGAATTTTTGTGCCTCGGCTGACTGATTGGCTTTATCTTGTCTAATTTAGATACTTTTCTTTCTTTGATTCCCACCACCCCCACCCTGACTCTTGATGTTGGTGGTTCCAATTTCTGTCATGACTTCTGTGTCTTACATATGGTGTAAATATTTATTTTGATTAGATTTGTGTGCAGCTTCTGTAAGGATAAGAAACAGCTGAAAATGGAAAGATATGCTTGAGGAGGTTTGGCAATAATCAGGCCACTTCATCTGTAAATCACACTTGGAGTGGGCAATTAAATAGGTCTCCTCCCCACTGAGAACCCTGAAACATTATAAAATATAGGACCTGGAACACTGATAGATTTAGCCAGGGATTCAATGTTAAAATGGGTCACCTCGGACATATAATAGCACTTGCCCGCTGATTTAAAAAAAGTCTTACAGAATGATCATAAATCTTAGGTTCAGCTTGGGCACTAAGCTTCTACCTATCTTGTTTTAAATAAGTTTGAAGAAGACAGAGGGAGAGATAATTACTATCACAGAATCTTTGAATCAGGAGAAAATGTAAAGGTCATTTCATTCAACTTCTCTTGCAAAGCAGAGCTCTTTTCCCAACTTCCCAAGCATGTTTATTTTTGCTTGATTGGAAACTTACTATTTTTGCTTGACTGGAAACTTACTGCTTTCTGAGACAGCTTATTGTTCTATTGTTTACAATATTGAGAAATCCTCTAGTTGTGTACCAATATCTCTTTTCTGTTTTTTAATTATCTATATGTGGTTTATCTGAATGGGACTCATTGAGTACTGTGATAATCCACTAAATTGCATTCTCTTTGGCCCAGAGTTTTGTTACTTAACACTAAAATGACAGCATTAGCTCAGTTCCATTAACTATGTTTTTATTGAGTCCTGTGGTAAGCAAAGCACAGATTTCCTATACCTCTCTATCTTGTATTAGTCTGACAGATTATGCTATGCTGCAGGAACAAACAACCATAACATTCTAGCAGCCTAAAACAATGAAAATTTATTTCTCATGTTATATGTCATTTCAGGTTTGTGGGGATCTGTTTCACTTTGTTCTTATGTGGGGCTATAGTCTGATGAAGTCTTCATGATCTGTAACATTGCTGGTTAACATGGAAGCAGGAGAGGAATACGTCAATTAGAGTACTTCCTTTATGAACATTTACCTTGAAGAGACCACGTAGCTTCCACTGACAATTCACTGCAAACACTTTTTATTAGGGAAAGGTAGTGCAATACTACCCTGTGTCAAAAAGGAGGAAAGCCAGAAATATCCACTCTCCAGTGAAATGTTAATGACAAACATGCAATATTTGGTCAACAAATGACAGCATTAGCTCGGTCGATTTTGATTGCCATGTGAACAAAATGTTAATCTCTTTTGAAAGAAGACAACCTAAAGATTCCACCCAGTGACAGCATAAATCTCGTAGTCCACGAAATATGGGTTATAGTAAGTTCTATATCAGATTTGAATATGACTCCCTTTCATCTAGAGACATATGGATTGAAAATACAAACTAACTTTCTCTTGCAGTCCAATATGCACTGGCCAAAGTAGACTAGGATAAGTTTGATAAACATTGTAATTTGGTAAAAGAATAATGAAAGACATGGGACTAGTCTGGCCCAGAGCAACTCTGCTGTTCCATAGAGCCAAGAGTGTGAAAGCTGCCTACCTTGAGATTGGGAAATAAATATTCCTTGCATAGGCCTCGGTCTTGCTACCTAGAAATAGTTCTCTTGTCCATTGTTCTCTTTAGTCCTCTAAAAGATTTTTTTCTTTTCTATTAATCTTTATGGGCATATCTGAAAAACGGATGTTGAGGAATATGCCTTCTTTCAGGGCTAAGTGGTTTTCTATGTCCACTTTCTGCTTACAAATGGCTGACAGCTCAAGAGTCTATTTAATCTCAGATGGATGGCATTTTCTTTTAGTTCAGATGGGTGATTTGTCATGTCAGTACAACTCTCTGAAAACTTTGTGGGTGTCTTACCTATTTGATTCCAGTCAGCACTTTATGCTAGCAATCCCATCCACAGCTCTTTGTAAAACATGTTTCTTAGGATAGCTATATCTTTTATGATTCTCATCCACGTATCTTTGAATCTTGTGTATTGCAGATACTTTGAGTCACTTAGGCTTGGAAGACAACAATATCATTAAGCTCATTTTCTGGGAGGTCCACTTTTAGTTAGCTCTCACCCCAAGACAACTTAATCAAATCAGAGTTTCATACAATGGGTACTATAGCCATACTTTTAATTTGACCATTGCCTGCAAGACTGAGTCTCACTTAGCCTTTGTTTCTCAAGGACTATGAATTTTATCTTTCTGCTCTTTAGGTTGGAAAGTAGCTGGCCTCTTCTCTTCCCGAATTCAGGACACACTTTATTTCTTTTTCATTTTTAACTGTAAGCCAGTTAATTTTTTTTCCAACCTAATCTCTTTATTTTAATGCTTTGCCAAATGCAGCCAATAACTACCTACACATGCCACAAATTATATTTCTCTAACCACTTTTCAGAGAGTTTAGAGTTTACTAGGTACACAATCTGTCCACCTGCTTATATAGGTGACAGTTTTACTACATGTTTTCCAACTGTTTAACTGATTACAGTTTCTTCCCTACCTACTGTCTAATTGCTAAGCCAATGCCACAGATTGTAGAGGTTTTTTTTTTTTTTTTGGTACAGCTGTCTCCTTTTCTTGTACAAATGTCTATATCGATCAACATGTGCTAAATTATTTTCTAGAAACAAACACCCACAACATTGTAATGGTTTAAACCCACAAAGGTTTATGTACTGTTTGCTATATATGTACATTGGGTTCTCGACGTTCTGTTCAGCATTGTCTTTACTTGAGGTTATAAGTGAGAGAGCCTTGATGTTTGGAGTGTCACTGGGCATCAAGAGAGGAAGAAAGGCAACATAAAAAAATGTTGCCTAAAAATACCATGTCAGTTATATTTACCTTTTATTGGTCAAAGCAAGTCACACAATGACATTTAACTCAAAAGGAAGAAAAAATGCAGTATTGCTGTGTGGAAGGAGAACTAGAAATACTGGCTATCAGCATTAATAACTACCCTGCTCTTTATATTTCTATAAAAGAGTGGTTGATTATATTTAAAGTCTAAAAGGTCTGAAGCTCTGAATGTGCTAATTTTTGTACAGGTAACATCTAAATGTGATTTCATTATTCAAGTGTCTGTAGTGCTAGAATATGTTAATCAACTAACTATAATAAAATATTTGTATAATATCTGCTAAATTTTAGGATAAAAATGAATCCATTATAAAATAAATCAAGACTGCATCAAAAATGTTTATTTATTAATAGGGATAGAAGATGTTTTGCTTTCTAAATGAGGGCATCTATGAATCATACCACACCATGAAGTCTTTAAGCAACTAGAATTAGCATTTGACTTTATGCTAATCTCTTTACTTGTGTATGAGGTATGCATTAGGGCACATTTGTAAAGATGTCATTTAAGGGTCTTTGAACTATTTAAAGTTTGTCTAGAAAAAAAAAAAGGTCATATTCTTTGACAAAATCTATGACACCCAGTAATGTACCAAGTATATGGAAGGCAGAGACATATTTCATGAACAACAACAACACAATGGCTGTTCTTTTATTGGCTAATTTTATTGGAATATGATTGATATTTGCTAAGAAATGAGAAGAAAAATTTCTGCAACAACTAGGCACAAAAAGTATACGTGGTTTGCTATTTTGCTTTTTAAAAACAACAACAACAACAACAAACTAAAACAAGACCAAAAAAAGCCAAATAAATAGATAGGGTTTTGGAACTTATATCCTATAATTAGTGAGGACAACCAGCAAATGCAACATCATATGAAGTCTAGTAGAATGGCTGTTTATTTACTGTAATTTATGTTCTTATTTTACTGTTAAAAAGCTCTCAAAACTGAATATTCAGTAGATAAAATAGCAAGCCTTTTGTCCTGTGCAGAGTGCCTTTTTTTGTGAAACTAAAGTGCATTATGTTTATCTTCGCATGTAATTATCACGGTCATTTAAAATATTTTAGAAAGGGGTTAGTTTTGCTCTTACAGCTACCCTACGCCATAGAATTAATAGGCATCACAAGAAACCCTGTGGTCACTGTAGCTCAAAGATAACTAAAATAGCCTTTTCTGATTTATTTTCTTCCAGACGTCTTCTCTTTCAAATCATTCCTGAATCCCACTGTAGAATTGTTCTTTCTAAAAATTCTTTATTAAAATCTTTCTTTGTCAGGTGTCAAGACATAAGCAACTTTGAATTCATATTGTTTATAAAATGCAGTCCAGATCCCTTGTCCAGATCCTTCACAGTCATTAAAATCATTGCTTTCCTCTTCCAAGAGAATAGCAATTTTCTCTTTCACTTCCTCAGTGTGCCACAGGTATCCACCTTTCCTGACTGAAATGTTCTCCCTGCAATGGCAATTTGTATTCATACTCAAAATATAGGAAGATCCTCATATATATTCTACTCTCAAAGTTTGATGCTAGAAGTTTTTATTCTCCCCCTATATCGATAACTTATACATTCTGTTTGTACAAAGAGGCACAATTTCATGAGCCAAATAGCGTATTTTTAAAATTTCTCACAAGAACAAGCTGATAGTAAGTGCTGAATAAATGTGAGTTTATTGACCTTGAGACATAGGTATTGCTTCTATCTCCTAGCAAAGTCATAAGTTAGCCACAAAATTAGACTATCCATCTTAGTTTCTAAAACCGGAAACTCTTTTTAATGATGCTAACACGTGCTGTTTCACTTTCAAATAACAAAAATACTCACACATTTCCCTTTTCCCTTGGCTTTTTGCCCTTACATCATTATCAATTTTCTTATTTGTTTCCTCAAAATTCTGTTGTTGTAAACATAGTCTCTGCTAGGCCACTGTGTCAAAAATTGGGAATGGAGAAACTACCTCTGCTTTAAAAAAGTCCCTAATATAGTAGTGGAGACAGAAAGTAAACTAATATGTGTAATAATGTTATGAGTGTTGAGATTAAAATACAAATGAGTAAAATGAACACCATTTGAAGTTCAATCAAAGGCCAATTTCAAAACTCTTACTTTTTGTTGTTTTTTATTCCCCCCAAAGTATCATTTTCTTATTGCTTTTACTGTTTCCCTTCATTGCAGAAACTTCATGACTAACTTTTTTATGTCTCTTAAACCTTAAGATCCTTGATTTGTTCTTATGCAATGGACTATTTTCCTGTTTTCCTCAGTGACCTGGCCTGCTTTCTGCTTTTTGTGTGTTTCCCTCTAGCTTTTTGAACCTCTCCCAGCTCTGTGTTAAGCCACTAGGACATCCTACTGCTTTTCCCATCTGCTCATATTCTTGCAGTGAGTGAGCTGACTTTTTAGACTCTCCTGCCTCAGAGCTCTTCTTCCATTTGAATGCTGTCCATGAGCATCCTGGCCTGTCAACCTGAAATATTGACACTACCACTTGTGGCTTTCAGACTGTCAAGTAAAATAAAAGATGCTTTTATTATTATATTTCACATGTTAGAGATCTTTATGCCACCTCAACATCATTTCTATTATCTTATTTTATTAACACAAAACTGAAGTACAGTGAAGACATGAAATTTGATTGCAGTGCTATTGGTTAGTGGGAGAGTTAGGATTTAAACTCAGGTATTCTGACTTTAGGCTCCATGATTCTATTGCATTCTCTGCAGAAGCGATGGTTTTGGCTCTTTCCCCTAAGGTGGAAGAAATGGTTTTGGCTCTTTCCACTGTGGTGAAAAACTTCTCTAGGTCTTTACCCTATACTGAGGTAGCATAAATCTTCTCCCTGCTAATAGCACATAGAATTTCTGGATATACTTTAATGAATAAAAATTCAGACTGTTAAATAAAGGAAGGGAAATCCCTGGTTGTCAGTGTCAATGGGAAATTTAAAACCATATTGTAAGTTAGAGTGTTTTGCTTGGCAGCTCGAAGATAGGAGGGCAAAGGATGTCAGATTAAGTCTGGTTATAAGGCCTTTGGGCTGATGACTGGAGTTGAGTATCTGTTGGGGAATGAGATATGTGACCTTGGATTCAATTAAAGGAATGGAAATTAATAACCATGCTCAAGCTGGACCTTTACAAGGAATGGAATGAAAGAGAAACTGGGCATAGCTTGCCCATATGTCCAAGTAAGCAACAAAAACTTGATTCCACCATAGTCCTTGGTGAGGAATAAAATACTCCAGTGAGAAATTGAAATCCTAGGCCAGAGTCATAAATGGGCATGGAGTCTAAAGTTATTTTTACAAATATTTTGCTAGACTTCTAAAGCCAAGATATTGCTTTTTTGTTGTTGTTGTTGAGTTGGAGTCTCACTCCGTCGCCCAGACTGGAGTGCAGTGGCCGCTCCCGGCCACCACAGCCTCGACCTGCTGGGCTCCGGCGATTCTTCCGCCTCAGCCTTCCGAGTAGCTGGAACTACAGGCGCGCGCTACCACACCCGGCTAGTTTTTGATTTTATTGTAGAGATGAGGTCTCGC
>CAUYQG010190018.1:0-17013 GCA_963574415.1 Tarsius wallacei | reverse complement strand
CGTTTATTGTAGAGATGAGGTCTTGCCAAGTTGCCCAGGCGGGTCTCTAACCCGTGGGCTCAGGCAATCCACTCACCTTAGCCTCCCAAAGCATGGGATTACAGGCTGAGTCACTGAGCCAGGCTGATCTTGAACTTTCATATGTAAATTACATATCTTACAGAAATACATTAAAGCATTGAAAAACAAATAATTTATAGACTTTTGAACTTAAAAGTTGCTAATTTAGGCTGGGCTCGGTGGCTCAGCCTGTAATCCCACCACTTTGGGAGGCTGAGGTAAGTGGATTGCCTGGGCCCGTGGGTTCGAGACCTGCCTGACCTCATCTCTACAATAAATCAAAAATTAGCCGGGCGTGGTAGCGTGCGCCTGTAGTTCCAGCTACTTGGAAGACTGAGGCGGAAGGATCACCGGAGCCCACCAGGTGGAGGCTGCGGTGGCCAAGAGCGGCCACTGGTGACAGAGTGAGACTCCAACTCAAAAAAAAAAAAAAAAAAGTTGCTAATTTAGCCCAGGTGTGGTGGCTCATGCCTGTAATCCCAGCACTTTGGGAGGCCGAGGCGAGAGGATCACTTGAGGCCATGATTTCGAGACCAGTCTGGGCAACATAGTGAGACCTCGTCTTTACAAAAAATATAGTTAATATATATAGTTAAATATAGCTGAGTAGTCCCAGCTACTCAGGAGGCTGAAGTAGGAGGATCACCTGAGCTCAGAAGGTCAAGACTGTGGTGAGTTGTGTTTGTGCCACTGCCTTCCAACCTGACTCAAAAAAAAAAAAAAAAGTTGCTAACAAACTTATAATACAGGTCAAGGCTTCAAATCATTTTGGATAAATCTTCATGTTTAGAACTTGATGTTGATATTAATTTTCTTGGCAAAATTTTGTTTAAACATTTTTTACTTTTATTTCTTCAGAGAAGAAAGAGTGAATATGAAGGTTCCCAGAGATATGGATGATGCCAAGGCTCTAGGAAAAGTTTTATCCAAATATAAGGACACCTTTTATGTTGAAGTACTTGTAGCTTATTTTGCTACATATATTTTGTATCCTTTTAACTGAAAAATGTTTTTAACTTTAAGAAAACTTTTAAAAGTTCTGCTGTTTATTTTTATATAATTTTTTCCTTTTAAAAATTATTTGTTAACTGATTATTTTAATTTAAATTATTATTTTGAATTAATAGTCACCATACCATTATTTCAAAAAGTATTTCCTTAGGTTTGGAGGTATAATTTGTATTTAATTTTTTGCTTTTATAGATGTGTTATGAATCTCCTTTGTTTATGATATTTTTTTCTTCCATTTAACTGTTGCCTTTGTAAAAATTCTTAGGATACTTAATCTTTCAAAGGAATGAATTTTTTTATAGTTCTTGATATATATTTCTTTGTTTTATAGAAATGTGTGTTTTATTTTAACTAGTCAGGAGCTTCAACGGTTATCAATATTATTCCAAACTTGTTTCCTTTGACTTTGTAATTTCTGCCTTTTAGAGAAAAAGGGAATAGGTAGAGTACCATGTTTGAGATTAAGAAAAGAAGATAACACTTTCTTTGATTTAGGACATGCTGAGTTTTAAATATTCAAATGGAAGTATCTATACCTATATGTCAGTCAGTAGGGGACTAATTGGATAAACTATAGTAAATCCAAATGGGGGGAGTACTATGTAGCTGTTAAAAAGAATGAAAAATATCTCTATATACTGTTAAGGTTTTAAGTCAGGTAATTATGTCAAGTGCAAAAAGCAAAGTGCGAAATAGTGCTTTATGTTTTGTCTAAGAAGGATTGCTTGAGGACAGGAGTTTGAGACCACCCTGGGCAATATAGCAAGACCCTGTATCTACAAAAAATTTTAAAAGTTAACTGGTCATGGGGGTGCAAGCCTGTAGTTCTGGCTACTCAGGAGCCTGAGACAAGAGAATAGCTTGAGTCCAGGAGTTTGAGGCTGCTGTTATCATAACACTGCAGATCGTGATTCTGGGCAACAGAGCAAGACCTTATCTCTAAAAAGAATAAATATTGGCAAGGATGGAACCCTCATGCACTGTTGGTGGGAATGTAAAATGGTGCAACTACTATGGCAAAACAGCATGGCAGTTCCTCAAAAATTGAAAATAGAATTGTATGATCCAGCAATTCTGGATATATGCTCAGAAGAATTGAAAACCTGGTTTTGAGGAGATATTTGTGCGTCTGACTCCGTAGCAGCAACATTCACATTAGCCAAAAGATAGAAACAACTCAGGTCCTTTGATAGATGAATGGGTAAACAAAATGTGGTATATGCATACAATGGAATGTTAATTAGCTATGAAGAGGAACAAAATACTGATTCATGCTTTTAACCTTTAAAAGTCAAAGAAGGTAGACACAAGGACAAATATTGTATGATTTCACTTTTATGAGGTACTTAGAATGGGCAAATTCATAGAGAGAGAAAAGACTTCAAGGAAATTTTAAACTGTTTTTAGTAATTATATTGCTAGTAATGATATTGTTCTGAAATATTTAAATATGTGGGAAAGTTTCAGAATAATACTAATGTATCTATTTTATAAAATATATTTTAGTAGTAAGTAAAGCAAGCTGGGCATGGTGGTGTGTACCAGTCCCAGATACTCAGAAGGCTGAGATAGGAAGATTGCTTGAACCCAGGAGTTTAAGACTGCTGCAGTGTGCTATGATCATGTCAGTGAGCTCCAGTACTCCAAGCTGGGTGACAGAGATTCCATCTCTTAAAAAAAAGTATGCAAACAAATGGGTAATTATGTTGATGTCACCAAGAACCAAGTTTTTTCTCAGAGTAAGAGAAGAGAGATATAATTCTAAACAGCTGGAACATTAAGCTCAAGTAACTTTCCTGTGCAAAAGGAAGAATAGTTTTGTTAAAGGGCAGAACATATTAAGCTACCCTAAGACATACAATAGGCAAAATTCAGTAAGTGGTAAATTCTATAAATGAAATAAAGACCCTATACATAAGTGATAGTGAGTAAAAACCACCTGTTGACTCTTTTTAGATTGCAGTGTGAACAAACTAAGTATGGAAAAATTATGAGGCATTTGGGAAGTCCAAACACAGACTGGTATTTATGATAAAAAGGAATTATAGTTAATTTTTAAAATTTTTATCTTAAGTCTCATTTTAAAGTATGTTAATTTCTTTTTTTTTTTTTTTTTGAGTTGCAATCTCACTCTGTCGCCCAGACTGGAGTGCAGTGGCACGCTCCTGGCCACCGCAGCCTCGACCTGCTGGGCTTCGGTGATCCTTCTGCCTCAGTCTTCCAAGTAGCTGGAACTACAGGCGCACGCTACCACGCCCGGCTATTTTTTGATTTGTTGTAGAGATGAGGTCTCACCAAGTTGCCTGGGCAGGTCTTGAATCCACAGACTCGCCTTGGCTTCCCAAAGTGCTGGGATTACAGACTGAGTCACTGAGCCCAGCCAAGTATGTTAATTTCTTTCCTTTTTTTGAGTCTGAGTCTCACTCTGTCACACAGGCTGGAGTACAGGATGCAATCACAGCTCACTGGCCTCTTCCTGCTGGGTTCAGGTAATCCTTCCTGCTCAACCTTCCAAGTAGCTGGAACTTCAAGCACACACCACCACACCCAGCTAAATTTTTGAATTATTGTAGACATGAGATCTCACCAGTTGGCCCACTCTGGTCTCGAACCCCTGGACTCAGACAGTCCTCTTGCCTCGGCCTCCCAAAGTGCTGTGATTACAGGCTTGAGCCACCGCACCCAGCCATATACCGGTTTCTTTACTTTTATATATGTTTGATACTGTCTATACTAAGGTCTTAACCCTGAAAAGTGTCATTTATTTTTTTTCTTAATGGAGGCATCTAGGAGACAGGTGGAAATTTTGAGGCTGGTATTTGATTAGAGAGTTTGGAGTTATTAGTACTGTATATATGGCTGATACTTGAAGCCATGAAATGACTGAGTTTATCAAAGGAAAGAAAAAGTGTGGCTAACAGAATGCTAGAGAAATCTCAGATTTGAGGGCAAGGAGAAAAATGTAGAGAAATCGTAACTCACTCAGTTCACTGAAGTTGAGTTTCATGTGGGATGAGGTCTGTCCTATGCAGGGATCACTAAAAGATGACTACTGAGAAAAAAATCACTGATTTTGGCTATAAGGAAGTTCCAGTAGAATAGTGGATGGGTAAACCAAGTTGTAGGGGACAGAGAAAATCTCTTATGAGAAAGTGAAGATGAGGGACAGTGGCTTACAGGATACCTTGCTTGAAGAAAGCCTAGATTTGTTTTTTGATTTTTTTTTTCTTTTTTCTTTTTTTTTTGAAAGCAGGATTTATTGAAATGACAGAAAAGCTCCTAGAATGGGAGTAGAGACAATGTTTCACTATGTTGCCAGGCTGCTCTTGAACTCCTGGCCTCAAGCAATCCTCTGGCCTTGGCCTCTCAAAGAACTGGGATTATAGACATGAACCACCACCTGTAATTTTTTTTTTTTTTAGTTGGAAACTCACTCTGTTGCCCAGACTGGAGTGCAGTGGCACACTCACAGCCACTACAGACACGCACCACATGCCCGGCTAATTTTTTGATTTACTGTAGAGATGAGGTCTCGCCAAATTGCCCAGGCTGGTCTCAAACCCATGGGCTCAGACAATCCTCTCACCTCAGCCTCCCAAAGTGCTAGGATTATAGGCATGAGCCACTGTGCCTAGCAGTTTGTTTTAATGCATAGGCATCTGAGTGGTTTTATAAAAGAGGGATCCCGTGAAAGAGCAAGAAGTTGAAGATGAAAGAACCCAGGAGGGAAAAGGAGACTGAAATGAAAATATGAGTAAAGTGGGAACTAGAGAAAAAGAGAGGAAAGGAGGATAGAGACATGTTGAGGAAATTCACTCTGACTTGTAAGCAAATTGTGTTGGAGGGGAAAAGGAGGTCCAGACCAAAACTGGGAACTAGAGGAAAGTGGAAAAAATATTCTATTATAATAAAGAGAAGATTTGTAGCTTGCCAGGTGTGGTGGCTAAAGCCTGTAATCCCAGCACTTTGGGAGGTGGAGGCGAGAGGATTACCTGAGCTCAGGGGTTCGAGACCAGCCTGAGCAACATGGCGAGACCTCATCTCTACAATAAATCAAATAATTAGCTGGGCGTGGTGGCAGCACATGCCTGTGGTTCCAGCTACTTCGAAGGCTAAGTTGGGAGCATCACCTGAGCCCAGCAGGTGGAGGCTATGGTGACTGTGAGCGTGCCACTATACTTCAGCCTGGGCCACAGAGTGAGACTCCAACTCAAAAAAAAAAAAAAAGATTTGCAGCTTTTACTATGCTTTGTAACCCTTATTTTTTTACTGAGTAGTTAACTGAGGCACATTTTCATAATTAAATTAGAAATAATTTATCTTATATGCACATGATTTACCTTGTATTTTTATTTATTTTTTATTTTTTTAAGTCAGAGTCTCACTCTGTCACCCAGGCTGGAGTACATGATCACAGTCATTGCAGCCTCAACCTGTTGGACTCAGGTGATCCTTCCGCCTCAGCCTTCCAGGTAGCTGGGCTATTATACCTGGCTAATTTTTTTTTTTTTTTTTGAGTTGGAATCTCACTCTGTCACCCAGACTGGAGTGCAGTGGCCGCTCCCGGCCACCGCAGCCTCGACCTGCTGGGCTCCAGGGATCCTTCCGCCTCAGCCTTCCAAGTAGCTGGAACTACAGGCGCGCACTACCACACCCGGCTGATTTTTGATTTATTGTGGAGATGAGGTCTCGCCAAGTTGCCCAGGCGGGTCTCGAACCTGCGGGCTCAGGCAATTCACTCACCTCAGCCTCCCAAGGCGCGGGATTACAGGCTGAGCCACCGAGCCCGGCTTAATTTTTTGATTTATTGTAGAGAAGAGGTTTCGCCATGTTTCCCAGGCTGGTCTTGAACTTCTGAACTCAGGGAGTCCTCCCACCTTGGTTTCCCAAATTACTGGGATTGCAGGCGTGAGCCACCACATCCTGCAATTTACTTTATATGTATGTGATTTTCTGAAAGCATTCGGGCGTAAATCAGATGTCTTAGAGAAGCACATTATTTAAAAGATCACTGAAGACCTTTTTCTCTTTTTTGCCAAAGTGCCGAATTTCTCTCTATCTGGTACATGTTGGTTATTTGTTGTGGAAACTGTCTAGTAGCACATTCTTATTGGTATTGTGTTTATGACACTGTTTAGTCAGTGGTCAACTTTGAATTAGAGGCATTACAGTAAGGAGTTACATATTTTTTTAAACTTTTGATTGTAGTTTTATTTGTGATACTGAAATGTGGATATGATTTCATTTACGTGATAATTTCCTTTGTCTGAAATGTTGAATTTGTCTTTTAAAAATTCCATTTAATTATGTTTACTCCTTAACTTAGAAGTTACCAGCTTGCAAACATTTGCTATTCCAGGCTCTATATTTCTCAGTATACTCTCAGGTTTTCTTTATCCCTTTCCTCTAGCCTTATTTCTCGTTTGTTTGGTAAGTATATAAAATGAAATTAGGAGACTGAAAAAAAAAAAAGCTTTAAGTAGAATGATGAGGATAATGGTGGCATCTTAATCCCACTAGTCTATGTAATCTCACTAGTCTGTGTAAGCATAAGTTTAAGGGGAGTTCATGTAAGTCTTTTCATAAGGAGGTATTACTTGCTTTTTTTTTTAGAATGGGGTATTACAGATTTCGTTGTGTTTATGAACTCTATTTTAACCCTTCTTTCCTGTTGTGTTTATTAACTGTGATAGTCCAAGTGTTTTGGTGGGCACAGTGAGTTAAGTCCCAGGGCTGTGGGTGGTGTTTTCAAGCATAGCAATTGAAATTTTTTTTTTTTTTTTTTTTTTTGAGTTGGAGTCTCACTCCTTCACCCAGGCTGGAGTGCAGTGGCACGCACGCTCACGGCCACCCCAGCGTCGAACTTCTGGGCTCCAGTGATCCTTCCGCCTCAGCCTTACGAGTAGCTGGAACTACAGATGCGCGCTACCACTCTCGGCTATTTTTTATTGTAGAGATGAGGTCTCGCCAAGTAGCCCGGGTTGGTCTTGAACCCGCAGGCTCAGGCAATCCACTTGCCTTGGTCTCCCAAAGTGCTGGAATTATAGGCTGAGCCACTGAGCCCGGCCAAGCACAGCAATTGGAAAAAAAAAAAAACTTAGCTCCTGAAATTTTATTCTTAAGCTAAAGGCTAACATTAATTATTTAGATATAGTCACTCAGACTAATCACAAATACCAGCGTGTTTTAACTGGTCTCAATTTGAGACACAGTTTGGTCTGAGAAGGGACTAGATCAAATCTCTGCCCAAGAAATGTCATGCAGGGTATCCTCACCCCCTAAAAGAAGTAAACTAATTGAGCTTGTCCTCAGGTGACTATATCTATGTGAATAAGATGGAAAAACACAAACTGCTTATGGCTTCTTGTTTTCCAGTGTTCTGGACTCGGTGCCTCTTTCTGCTATATGCTTTCCTATTTAGTTGGGAGACCAGTTGTATACAAATACCTAACAGAGAAAGCATTAAAATGGTCACAGCAGGTAAGCATGTATTTTAAAATTAAGTGTAACTCTGGTTAATTGGGAGGTCAGTATGTAGTCCCTACATAGGCTAACTCATAAGTTAACTCAGGTAATAAGAATTCTCTTTTTAGCCGGGCTTGGTGGTTCAGCCTGTAATCCCTCGCTTGGGGAGGCTGAGGTGAGTGGATTGCCTGAGGCTGCGGGTTCGAGACCTGCCTGGGCAACTTGGCGAGACCTCACCTCTACAATAAATCAAAAATTAGCCGGGCGTGGTAGCGCGTGCCTGTAGTTCCAGCTACTTGGAAGGCTGCGGCGGAAGGATCGACTGAGCCCAGCAGGTCGAGGCTGCGGTGGCCGGGAGCGGCCAGTGCACTCCAGTCTGGGTGACAGAGTGAGACTCCAACTCAAAAAAAAAAAAAGAATTATCTTTTTTATTATTAAGTTCTGAGCTCCATCTAAGTATGGGTCTAGGCCACCCTCACCCTGTGCATCTGCCTTCCCCCAATGGGGCAGTTAGACAAACACAGGTGATCAAGTTTTTCAGTTTTTTTTTTTTTTTGAGTTGTAGTCTCACTCTGTCACCCAGGTTAGAGTGCAGTGGTACGCTCACAGCCACCACAGCCTCGACCTGCTAGGCTCAGGCGATCCTTCTGCTTCAGCCTTCCAAGTAGCTGGGACTACAGGCATGCACCACCACGCCTGGCTAATTTTTTAATTTATTGTAGAGATGAGGTCTCTCCGAGTTGCCTGCGCTGGTCTCAGACCTGTGGGCTTAGGCAGTCCTCTCACCTTGGCCTCCCAAAGTGCTGGAGTTATAGGAGTGAACCACCGCCCCATCCAAGAATGAGAATTTGAAATAAGGCGTTTTATATTAAACAACTTCTTTTCAAAATTGGCTTTATCTGATGCTGATTCTTTTCTTTCTTATGACAGGTTGAACGTCATAGAGAACATCTCATTAACTACATTATATTTTTGAGAATAACACCATTTCTGCCTAATTGGTTTATTAATATTACATCTCCTGTGATAAATGTGCCATTGAAAGTTTTTTTTATTGGTACTTTTCTAGGTAAGTCCTCTGGTTCATGCTGTGTAAGAGCTCACTGCGTACATACCTAATGGTATCCAGCTGGGGTGGACTGCATGCCTCCTCTCTGCCCATAGGCCAGCACTATGTCAAGCTCTTGGGCACAAAGCCTGGCTGTGTAAATAAATGTTGGATTGTGTTGATTTGGGTTATTTTTGTGTTAACCCCTTTATTTGTTTATTTATTTATTTTTGAGTTGGAGTCTCACTCTGTTGCCGGTGCTGGAGTGCAGTGGCACACTCAAGCCACCACGGCCTTGACCTGCTGGGCTCAGGCGATCCTTCCGCCTCAGCCTTCCAAATAGGCGGAACTACAGGCATGCGCCTTCATGCCCAGCTAATTTTTCTTGATTTATTATAGAGATGAGGTCTTGCCAAGTTGCCCAGGCTAGTCTCGAACCTGTGGGCTCAGGCAATCCTCTCACCTTGGCCTCCCAAAGTGCTGGGATTATAGGCATGAGCCACTGTGCCTGGCCAACCTCTTTATTTATTTATTTATTTATTTGAGTTAGAGTCTCACTGCTGCCCAGACTGAAGTACAGTGGCATACTTGGGGCCACCGCAGCCTCGACCTGCTGGGCTCAGGTGATCCTTCCGCCTCAGTCTTTCAAGTATCTGGAACAGGCACGTGCTACCACACCGGGCTAATTTTTTAATTTATTGTAGAGACGAGGTCTCGCCAAGTTGCCCAGCTTGTCTTGAATACCTGGACTCAGGCTATCCTCTTCCCTCAGCCTCCCAAAGTACTGGGATTACAGGCATGAGCCACCATGCCTGGTTGTGTTAACCTCTTTAAGAAGAGTGCTTTCTACTGGGTATTGTTTTAATAATACAGGGCTAAGCAAGACTTTCTTTTTTTAGCTGGGGACTCACTCTCTCACCTAGGCTGGAGGGCGGAAGCACTGTCACAGCTCACCATGGCCTTGACCTCCTGGTTTCAGGTGGTCCTTCCCTTTCATCCTCCTGAGTAGCTGGTACTATAGGCATGCACCACCGTGCCTGTTTTTTTGTTTTTTTTTTGTAGAAACGAGGTCTTGTTTTGTCAGTCAGGCTGGTCTTGAACTTCTGGGTTCAGTCCTGCTTTAGCCTCCTAGAGTGCTGGGATTATATAGTCATGAGCTGCTGTGCCTGACCAAAGCAGGATTTATTTATTTATTTATTTATTTTTAACTTGCAGTTGTTGCCCAGGCTGGAATGCAGTGGCACGCTCATGGCCACCACAACCTCGACCTGCTGAGCTCAGGCGATCCTTCCACCTCAGCCTTCCAGGTAGCTGGAACTATGGGCACGTGCCACCATGCTCAGCTAATTTTTTGTTTTATTGTAGACCTGAGGTCTCATCAAGTTACCCAGGCTGGTCTTGAACCCCTGAGGTCAAGCAATCCTCTCACCTCTGCCTCCCAAAGTGCTGGGATTATAGGCATGAGCCACTACGCCCGGCTGGCATGACTTTTTAACTCCAGTTTTTCATGGTGGAGAGAAAAAAATCAAGTTACTTTTTTTTTTGAGTAATTTTCTTTTATCTTCTAATCAAGTATCAAAATATTAAACTTTCGTTTTCAGTGGAGAATTTATCCTATTTTTCATTGAAACCTGCATTTATTGTGAGTTTTAGTTACACTTAAGGCCCAGCGGGGTGGTTTGGGCTGAGGCAGAAGGGATCGCCTGAGCCCAGGAGGTTGAGGCAGCAGTGAGCCCTGATTGTGCCACTGTACTCCAGCCTGAGCAACAGTGAGGCTCTGACTCAAAAAATTTAAGTTAATGCTAGTTAGAATAGATCTTTTTGAAAAGAATAATTAAAAATCAAATGTTTATGGCTACTTTAAATTTCTTCAGCATGGGCAATTTTGAATGATATAAAATGCTGTATTCATGAAATCAGAAGAATATTTATGCCTATCAATTTTACAGGTGAAATAGCTAGAGATTTGGTTAATTTCAGCTTTGGCTAAAGTAGTTTTTTCTATTTTTAATAAAATGTAATAATTCTGTATGTACTCTTCTGTAAAAGTCTTCTTTAAGTATATTCTATTGGCCGGGCACAGTGGCTCAAGCCTGTAATCCCAGCATTTTGGGAGGCTGAGGCAAGAGGATTGCCTGAGCTCAGGGGTTCAAGACCAGCCTGAGCGACTTGGTGAGAACTCATCTCTATAATAAGTCAAAAATTAAGCCAGGCGTGGTAGCACGCGCCTGTAGTTCCAGCTACTTGGAAGGCTGAGGTGGAAGGATCGCCTGAGCCCAGCAGGTCGAGGCTGCGGTAGCTGTGAGTGTGCCTTTACACTCCAGTCTGGGTAACAAAGTGGAACTCTAACTCCAAAAAAAAAACGTAGGCCAGACTTGGTGGCTCAGCCTGTAATCCCAGCCCTTTGGGAGGCTGAGGCGAGTGGATTGCCTGAGCATGGGTTCGAGACCAGCCTGGGCAACTTGACGAGACCCTGTCTCTATAAAAAGTAGAAAACTAGCCGGGCATGGTAGTGCACACCTGTAGTTCTGGCTACTTGGAAGACTGAGGCGGAAGGATCACTGGAGCCCAGCAGGTCAATGCTGGGTTGGGCATGAGTGTGCCACGGCACTCTAGCCTGGGCAACTGAGTGAGACTCCAACTCAAAAAAAAAAAATTAGCCAGGCCTGGTAGCACCCGCCTGTAGTTCTGGCTGCTTGGAAGGCTGAGGTGGAAGAATTGCAGGAGCCCAGGGCGGCTGTGAGTGTGCCACTGCACTCCAGCCTGGCGACAGACTGAGACTCTGCCTCAAAAAAACAAAAACAAACAAACAAACAAAAAAAAGTATATTCTATTAAGGATGAACGACAGTATACTCAACTTTATTTTTGAACATTTAGGTTTTTTCCATATTTGTGTTACAATGCTTTGATAAACATTCTTGAAACTAGATATTTGCCTATAACATTATTACTTCCTAAGGTGGAAATTGCTGGAACACAGCACAAGAGCACATTCCTTTTTTTTTTTTTTTTTTTTGATAAATGTAAAATTATTCTCTGAACACTTTTATTGGGTTTTTAAATGTATTATCTTTAAAAGGTGATTATGAAAGATTAAATTTTTTATATGGAAATAAACTTGAGCTTTAAATTCTTAATTTTTTTCCAAAATGAAAATAACTGTATTTGTGTAAGAAATTTTATGCACACAAAATTTTAATTTTTAAAAATGATGGTTTTTACTGTATGCTTTTATCTTTTATTCTAGGTGTTGCACCTCCCTCTTTTGTAGCCATTAAGGCAGGAACAACACTATACCAGCTTACAACAGCAGGGGAAGCTGTTTCCTGGAACTCAGTATTTATCCTAATGATTTTGGCTGTTCTTTCTATTCTGCCAGCCATCTTCCAAAAAAAACTAAAGCAGAAATTTGAGTAAAAAGTCATCTGATTTTTAGTTTTTGCTGTCATCATCATCATCTCAGGATTAGCAGGTGTATCCATTTGTTTTAAAATCACCTCTTCAGTAGTTGAAACGAGCAATTTGTAAAATAAAAATTCCTGTCAGATAATGCATTTAAGTGACATGGGGGAGAAGAAAATAAAAATGGAAATTGGTATACTATAAAATATGCTGTCAATAGTTGTTAGATATCTTACAGACATTTGATAAATTATTATACCATGGGTAGCTATAATTAATGGGAGTGTGGTAGGAAATTCTTGATCCAATTCATTCATTCAATTTAACTTAATATTTTCTGTCTCACTAATTATTAAAATAGATATTTTAAAATTCTAGATTTTTTAAAGTAGTGTTGCGGTTTTGCTAATGTTTAGCCCTTTTCTTTCAGAGCATAAACTGGAAAACTAAAGCTTAAAAGAGATTACATTTTCTTCCTCTTGTTTACCTTTGAGGTAATAGCTTTGTTTAGAGGTTGCATGTTAATAGACCACTGAATATGGACAGGATATCACGTTATCTATTTTGTGAATTTTATTTTTGCTTTTTCTGTTCTAGATTTTTATCATGGATTCGTCTGAAATTTAAATTTCTGACCAATCAGTTTTCATCCTTTTTTGTAGCCAGTATTTCCACCGTGCATATACGAAATGGGGATTACATGATAACTGTATATTTGGTGTTGATAATTTATATTCCGATATTTTGTTACAGTTTCTCTTTAATGTCTCAAAAGGGGTTTTAAAAACACTCGAAGTATGCAGTTTTTAGACAGTAGGTTTAGTTATATTACTTTATATCTTGAAACAAAAGCAGTGGCAGCAAAACACATAAGTAGTTAAATATAGTTTATTTGTTCTAATGACTGTAAAATTTACCTCATTTATTTATTAATCTGGTCATTAAGGAATGTGTTATATAGTTATCTTTTTATGCATGATACACCTATAAGAATGCCTTGTTTCATTTCTGTTGATGGCTTTTTAGTTTGGGGCAGCTTTTGATTAATGCAGTTTCCAAATTTAGTGTTTTTACTTTTTCTAACTCACAGAGTAAAATTAACTATTCACATAATAACTACTATATTTAAATAATTCTGGAGAAACTAAATTGCTATTTGCTGCTTAGTTAATGGTAATACCCTTGATTCTTTGATTCTAGGACATAGCTGATCTAAAGTACTCTGTCAGTTTTACCTTCACCCTAGACTGTCATTATGTTCAAAAGTACTTTAGCTGTGAGAAGTCCTTGTATGTTTTTATTGTGAGAAGTATAATCATCCTCAAAGCCTGTTTCTACTACGTAATGTGGACTGACTCATTTTTTCTATCACAGTATTAACAAATGAGTTTATTGTAAATACAAAGAAAATATATTATTATAGTATTCTTATGTTCCTTGGCCTTTTGTGTGAAATTATTTATTATATCTAGCAAGGTTTTTTTCCTTATTGACCAGAGACTGAGTGATAAAGCTTTTGTTATTTTTACAAACGAATTTAAAACATAGCCTTTTTGAACAAATTCACTAAATGTTACTGTATAAAATGTAATTGAGTACATTTTTATCAGAATTTTAAAATAAAAGTAAGAGCTTAGACTCAGGAGAAGCCTCACTATTTACTCCAGTGTGTGTAAATTGTATTTAACTCTATTCTCAGAGTATTTTTCCTATCCTTATTGTTGATTATTTCCCTTTGCTAATTTTTTTTCTGTTAGAAAACTGTAGCTGCAACTTTAGGTAGGATGTATTTTCTTCTTCTAAGGAAATAGCTAATCTTTCCATATTTATTATCATTGATTATCAAAGAGTCCTTCAAAAGGCTGTGGCCTGTATACAGCTGGTGGCCTGTATTCATGGATTCACAGACTTGGCTTGAAGCCAAGTGTAAATTCAAGCTTCAGTCAAGTCTTGAAGACAGTTATATGGTAATAACCACAAGAGAACAAGCATCTGTGGTGGGGAGTCAAGCAGGCTAACTAGGAAGTTGACACACTGAGAAAGTGAAACTGTTCCTTCTTAGTTAATGGTCTCTCTGGATCTTTGTTACTTGAGTGTAATATTTCTAAGACAACTAATAAAAGCAAGCTAGAAGCAAGCTAAAGTGTAATAAGAATAAATTGTACTGGAGAAACTTAAATGTCATACTTGGGATTTATTTCATGGAAATATTTACATTAAAAACTTCTCATTGAATAAAAGTATATTCTCTTGAAATTCTGATGTACATTTTCATCAAGAACAAAGAAATTTTAAAAACCTTTAATGGCTGGCTTTTGAGGATCTTAAAGCAATTTTTAAGATAGGTGGGGTAAGTAAATATAGGTAACTATTTCTAGTACCTGCAATTATTTCTTTATAAAGGAATCTTTTATTTATTTTCTATTTTTTATTTTTATTTTTTGAGTTGGAGTCTCTGTCACGCAGACTGAAGTGCAGTGGCCGCTCCCGGCCACTGCAGCCTCGGCCTGCTGGGCTCAGGTGATCCTTCTGCCTCAGCCTTCCGAGTAGCTGGAACTACAGGCGTGTGCTACCATGTCCGGCTAATTTTTGATTTATTGTAGAGATGAGCTCTCGCCAAGTTGCCCAGGCAGGTCTCAAACCCGCAGGCTCAGGCAATCCACTCACCTCGGCCTCCCAAAGCGCTGGGATTACAGGCTGAGCCACCGAGCCCAACCTATAAAAGAATCTTGTAGATGTACTCTGGCTTTTTGAGAATGGGTATAGTAAATCAAAAGGACTCTAGCTTCCCTGGTATGAAAATGATCATTCAGTAATTGTAGTTAAGATGTTCCGTTTGTAAAATATATATATATATTTTTTAAAAATATATTAAAAATAATTTTTAAAAAAAAGATGTTTAGAAGGTAGAGCTCATTGCATTTTCAGTACTGTGTAACTATTATTCTTTTTCCTTCCCTGGGACAAACTTGCTAATCTGAGTGACTTAAGGGAGGATATTGCTTAGGCTTTCTGGGCCTGCCTTTAAAATCTGTTGTAAGGATCTTTACTGCTCAGACATGATAGGACTTTCTGAGATTAATGAAAAATATTAAGGCCCTGTAATTGAAAATATTAAATTAAGCATACCTTGCTTTGTACAGCTTTTTAAATAACTTACAATGTGTTTTCACGTAAATTATCTCATTTAGACAAATTAAATGTGTTTATTATTTTAAATAACCTTCATGGTTGAATGCAGTGACTCATGCCTGTAATCCCAGTACTTGGGGAGGCTGAGGCGAGAGGATTGCCTGAGCCCACAGGTTCGAGACCAGCCTGGGCAACTTGGCAAGACCTTGTCTCTACAATAAATCAAAAAATTAGCTGGGTGTGGTGGCACACACCTGTAGTTCCAGCTACTTGGAAGGCTGAAGCGGAAGGACCACCTGAACCCAGCAAGTCGAGGTTGTGGTGGCTGTGAGTGTGCCACTGCACTCCAACCTGGGCAACAGAGTGAAACTCTGACTCAAATAAACAAACAATCCTCATATGGACAGGGCTTTTTTGGTTTGTTTTTTGTTTTAAATAGGAGATGTGGGCTGGCTCTGTTGCCCAGGCTGGTCTTAAACTCCTGTGCTCAAGCAATCCTCTCCCCTTTCCCCAAGCAGCTGAAGTTAGAGGTGCATGCCATTGCCCCAGGCAGCCATTTTATTTGTAATGAAATACTTGAGAAAAACAAAACAACAACTTCTTGTTTGGTGTTTTATTGTCACTTTTTGCATTGATTTCCACTGATTGCTAGTAATACAAAGTAGGATTAAAGTGGAAATTACATGGGGGTAAAAAGACTTTATGTTATTTACTTTTTTTGAGTTGGTATCTCACTCTGTTGCCCAGGCTGGAGTGCAGTGGCAAGCTCACAGCCACCACAGTCTCGGCCTACTAGGCTCAGGTGGTTCTTCTGCCTCAGCCTTCCAAGTATCTGGATCTACAGGAACACGCCACCACACCCGGCTATTTTTTTTATTTATTGTAGAGATGAGGTCTCCTCCAAGTTGCCCAGGCTGGTCTCAAATCCGTGGGCTCAGGCAGTCCTCTCACCTCGGCCTCTCAAAGTGCTGGGATTATAGGCGTGAGCCACTGTGCCCCGCCAGGAGTAAAAAGACTTCATCCTTGAAATAGTATTTGGTATGAAAAACAGAGAAACCACAATATCAAATCTTATGATGACTATGTGTTAGCAGGGACTATATTTTGAGAATAGAAGGTGGGGGAGTCTCACTGAGCTGCTAGGTTACCTTTTTGGGGCCCATCTGGGCTCTAAGGTATATCACCCAGCTTCTAGAGCTGCATCATGTGAGCACTCTTTATGGTAGCCAGGCTGCTAGATAAACAGTGATGGGGGCCTGGCACAGTGGCTCATGCCTGAAATCCCAGCACTTTGGGAGGCTGAGGTGGGAGGATCGCTTGAGCTCGGGAGCCCCAAACCAGCTTAGGCAACATGATGGTACTTCGTATGTACAAAAAAATCAAAAAATTAGTCGGTCTTGGTGGTACATGCCTACCGTCACTGCTATTCTGACTAAGGTGGAAGAATTGCTCAGTCCAGGAGGCTGAGGCTACAGTGAGCCATGATTGTGCCACTGCACTCCAGCCTGGGTGACAGAGTGAGGCCTGACTAAAAAAAGTTTCATTTAGACAAGAGGAATAAGTTTTTGAGATCTATCACACAGCATAGTGATCACAGTTAAGAATGTATTTCAAGCTGGGCTCAGTGGCTTAGCCTGTAATCCCGTGCCTTGGGAGGCTGAGGTGAGTGGATTGCCTGAGCCCGTGGGTTTGAGACCCGCCTGGGCAGCTTGGTGAGACCTCATCTCTACAATAATTCAAAAAAAATTAGCCGGGCGTGGGAGCGCACGCCTGTAGTTCCAGCTACTCAGAAGGCTGAGGCGGAAGGCTTGCCGGAGCCCAGCAGGTCGAGGCTGCGGTGGCCGGGAGCGGCCACTGCACTCCAGTCTGGGCGACGGATTGAGACTCCAACTC
>CAUYQG010190016.1:0-12129 GCA_963574415.1 Tarsius wallacei | reverse complement strand
AACAAGGAACACGGCCATTCCCTCCCTTGTGAAATACTTCTTGCTCTTTTTTTTTTTTTCTGAGTTGGAGTCTCACTCTGTCACCCAGACTGGAGTGCAGTGGCCGCTCCCGGCCACCACAGCCTCCACCTGCTGGGCTCCGGCGATCCTTCCGCCTCAGTCTTCCAAGTAGCTGGAACTACAGGCGTGCGCTACCACGCCCGGCTAATTTTTTGATGTATTGTAGAGATGAGGTCTCGCCTGCCCAGGCGGGTCTCGAACCCGCGGGCTCAGGCAATCCACTCACCTCAGCCTCCCAAAGGTGCGGGATTACAGGCTGAGCCAACGAGCCCGGCTTACTTCTTGCTCTTAACTTCTATGACACTACACTCTCTCCTGGTTCTCCTCTCAGTCTTTTTTTTTTTAATTTATTGTTTGTTTATCTTGGTAAAAAATTGAAAGATACAAACATTTTCAAAGAATTATATAAGCAACATCCCAATTTTCATCACTTTGAGCGAACAACTGTTAGTATTTTGTAATATTTGTTTGCTGACTTTAGGAAATAAAACATAGTGGTTAAAGCTTAACCTTCTAATAATCAACACCTCT
Organism: Tarsius wallacei; assembly: GCA_963574415.1. Classification (NCBI taxonomy): domain Eukaryota; kingdom Metazoa; phylum Chordata; class Mammalia; order Primates; family Tarsiidae; genus Tarsius; species Tarsius wallacei. Next base: position 11,538 of record CAUYQG010190016.1, on the reverse strand, counting down.
TTCTCACCTTCAGCCTTTTTCATAAATAACAATATTATGAGTTTTCTGTGCATCCTTGTAATTGCTGTACTTTTACACATACCATATGCGTCTGTGTCCAACATACAGCAATGTTTTGAAGGTTTTCTTCCCCCAAAATTAACATAAATAATATCCTATTCTCTCTTGCCCTCAAATTCAGTCTCCAAATTATAACCAAAGCGATCTTTGGAAGATGCATATCTGATCATATCAAGCCCCTGCTTAAAACATCTCAGAGGCCTCTCCAAACCTTAGTGTGTCCTCAAGGCTATGCATGATTGGCTTCTTGCCTTCTCTCTCTGGTCTCATTTCTGCCTTACTCCTTTCTGCCTGTCTCCCTTTCTTGCGCCATTACTGGTGTTTTCAGTTTCTGGAAAGTTCTGTGCTCCTCCCTTGTAACTACAGGCCTGCCCTTGTGCTTCTGCTTGGAACACTGGAATTTCCCTCTCCCTGTTTACCTGGCTGAATCCTACTTATCCTTCAAGTTTTAGCCTCAGTATTCCTGCCTCAAACAAGACTTTTCTGATACTCCAGAATAGGTTCTCAAAGTACCCTGTACATTTACTTCATAGTACATATACTATATGACAGCTAGAATTAATATTTGATGCAATTATTTGTTGAATGCTTCTTTTTCTGGTTAGATCAGAATTTTCTCAAGTCTTGGGGCTATGTCTCTTTCATTTCTTTTGTATCTCCGGCACCTAGCAGAAGGTGAGGTCAATAAATGAAGGGAACAGTTCATAAAAGCAGTGAGTTACTTTTCAAAAGTTCCATAGAATAAGGAATAGATCTCAGTGGAATAGGATCATTTTTTAAAGGAAAAACACACACACACAAGAAAGAGGGTATAAGCTTTTTATTTTGAGATTCTAAGAATTAACAAAAACTAGGTTTTTTCCCACCACAAAGCAGTGTCTAGTTTGCTTTTTGAATGAAGGAAAAAAGACTTACAGGTATAAGTGATGAGTAAATACAACAATTACAAAAACAAGGTGCTTGAAAATAAATTGTAATAAGAATATAAATATAACTCTAAAAAGCCCATGGAAGAAGAGAAAACTGCAATTTCCAGTGAACTTGGAACAATATGAGAGCATCTCCAAGGACTAGCTCCACCAGCAAGCTGGAGTTTGCTAACAGTGATTTACTGTCTGCCCCTCCATGGATAGCTTCTTGGGTGGTGTCCCCGTATATAACAATCAGCCCACTGTACCACAGTGAAGCTTTGGATCCATTCACTTCTGATATCAAATTATTGTTTGGGAAATTAAAAGAATGGTAGAATAGAAATAAGGTAATGAATGAACAATACATGTTAAGTAAACCAGAACTCCATTTATTCCCCCAACCCCCTCACAAAAGCACTATACATTTAGTAGAAATGTTTAGTTACGCAAAGCAGAGCAAAGACTATCTTTGGCCTTATTTTCATCTTTCTCTTCCAACATAACTTCTTTTAAATTGCCCCTCCTACTAATATTTAGACTTAAAAGTATGTACTTGGACTTAAGTTTAAAAATGCAGTTACCTAAATGTAATTTATACTTTTCGTAACCAGATAAGCCAGTTGATTAAACACCACTTTGGAATTTGCTATTTGGCCAAAAGAATGATGAAAATTAAAATATACTTGCTTTTGAGAACTGTTTCGGGGCCTTTGCTTACAGGTTGTGGAAGTTCTGCTAGAAGAGGAAATTGTTCTGGCAGAGGCTTAAACATAAAATTATGCTTCAATTTGTTCCAATTCTAGCTTTTAGATTATGTAAGAAAGCTCTCTACTAATATCAACTGAAAGACTTTTTCCATGCTGTTTATTATGATGAATGTGTATTTAAGAGTAATTTTATAACCAGAAAAAAGGAGACAGCTAAGGGTGTTTTGTTTGCTCTAACATCAAAACTTTAAAACAGAAGACAGCTGTTTTAAATATCTAAACTTAGGCTGGATAATTGTGGACAATAAATGTACTTTTGAAAAAAAATGATATGCTTGGATCTAAAGTAGATTTTTCAATGAAGCATAAAAAATATCATTGAATAGAAAATTACCCTCTGAAAACTCCCCTCTATAGACAATTGTAAAATATAAGGATGGTTTCCCAATGTCTTAACCGGATTTTGGATTTTGTGCCTAGGACGAATCTCTAGTTAATCATCCTATAAAATACTGCGGCACTTAAATAACTATATTTCAGAGTATTTTCAGATATAACTTCTAGGCTGAAATGAGCTTAAATATTACACTTGAAAATTACTAACAATAAATAAATTCAGTACTTTTCAAAAGTTTCAGATGACTCAGTCACAAGTTACCAGTGCCTGATTTGTATTTCACTAAATGTAAGACAAGTGGAACAACTAATGTCAGTACTTTGTGAAAACTCTTAAATGTACCTTTATCCATAACCAAGTACTTATTAATATGTACTAGAATGTTACTTTTTAACATTTGAACCGAAAACCCACGCACCTGTTTTCTTAAGAAATACGGTATTGTGTCATGGACTGTATTATTGAGTCTTATGAAAACATACACGTTGATTTCCTCATAGTTCCTCTCCCTTTCTTTCCATGCCTCAAAGCAATTGAGTCATTTCCTTTCTCTAAATAGCATTTTAAAGCCTTTTCTTTGGTTGAAGCAAATTTTTGAAAGTCCTAACCCTTGCCTCCTCCTCACTATTGCTGTTCTTTTCTATTCTCTACCCTCTGAACAAGATTACAGACGTGAATGTTTGAATTGTTACAGACCAATGTTGGACTTTTTTTTGGTGATAGATTTCCTTTGTATTATTTTAGAGTTGTGGGGTACAAGTGGTTATTTACTATATAAATAGGTTGCATGCAGGTGAAGCTTGGGTTTCTAATTGGCCCTCTCTCCCCCCATAGTGGACCACGTACCCAGAGTGTTGTCACGTGTCCTCCCTCTTCCATCCTTCCCTCCCCTAGCAGTGTCCATGTCTGCCTATCTCACCCTTGTGCTAGTGTGACTAGCGTTCAGGACATGCTTATCAGTGAGAACATGTGGTATTCAGTTCTTTGTTTCTGTGATAGTTTGCTTAGTATGATGGTCTCCAGCTGCATCCAAGTGCTGCAAAGTCCATGATTTTGTTCTTCTCTGTGGTTGTATAATATTCCACCAGGTATATGTACCACATTTTCTTTATCTAGTCCACTTTCAATGGGCATCGGGCATAGGTTGATTCCATGTTTTTGCTATTGTGAATAGTGCTGCAGTAAGCATATGAGTGCAGGTATCTATTTAGTTGAGCAATTTATGTTCCTCTAGGTGTATTCCCAGGAGGGAGATTATTGGATCATATGGAAGCTCAGCTTTTAGTTCTTTGAGGAATGGCCACACTGCTTTCCATAGAGGTTGAACTAGCTTACATTCTCACATTTCTCTGCAGTCATGCCAGCACCTGTTGTTTTTTGTTTTTTGGGTTTTTTTGTTTTTGTTTTTTTGAGTTGGAGTCTCACTCTTGCCCAGACTGGAATGCAGTGGCTGCTCCCGGCCACCACAGCCTCGACCTGCTGGGCTCCAGCGATCCTTCCACCTCAGCCTTCTGAGTAGCTGGAACTACAGGCACACACTACCACGCCCGGCTAATTTTTGATTTATTGTAGAGATGAGGTCTCGCCAAGTTGCCCAGGCGGGTCTCCAACCCACGGGCTCAGGCAATCCACTCACCTCAGCCTCCCCAAGCGAGGGATTTCCCTGTTTTTTTATTTATTAATAACAGCCATCCTTACCAGTGTTAGGTGGTACCTCATTGTAGTTTTAATTTGCATTTCTCTGATGATTGGTGAGGCGGAGCATTTATTCATATATCTATTGGCTGCTTGTATATCCTCCTTTGAGAAGTGTCTGTTCTGTCCTTTGCCCACTTTTTAATGGGTTTAGCTTTGTTTCCTTTCCATTCATTTGAGTTCCTTGTAGATACTGGGTGTTAGGCCTTTGTCAGATGCATAGCTTGAAAATATTTGTTCCCATTCCATGGGTTGTCTCTTTACTTTTTTGATGGTTTCCTTTGCTGTGCAAAAACTTTTTAGTTTGATAGATTTCCACCTGTCTGTCTTAGCTTTTGTTGCAATTGCTTTTGAGGACTTGGTTATGCATTTGTTGCCTATTTTGATATCCAAGAGGGTGTTCCTTATGTTTTCTTCTAAGGTTCTTACAGTTTGAAGTTTTACATTTAAGTCCTTGATTCATTTTTAGTTGATTTTTTGTATTCAATGTTAAGTAGGAGTCCAGTTTCATTCTTCTGCATGTGGCTAGCCAGTTTTCCCAGAACCATTTGCTAAAGATTATTTCCTTTCCCCAATGTTTGTTATTGATGACTTGGTCAAAGATGAATTGGTTGAGGGACCTAGCATTTTTGGCTTTAGAAAATTTCTTTTCTTTGTTTAATTCCTTAGTCAATACATTACTTTTTTTGTAAACTAGCTATTTTTCTTACAAAGCACCAAATAAACTGTAATAAGGACATTGTATGACAGTATTAATTCACTCACTATGGACCAAGACTTAGGCTTATACTCTCCAGTTCCTATCAGCACATTGTTGGTTAAAGGTGACTCAAGATGTAAAGATACTTCACTTACCAACATTGCTTCTCCTAATCCTATAGCAGCAGCATCCTTCTAGCTGCTCAGACCTCACAACTTCGAGACATCTTTGGCTCTTCCCTTTTCCCATTTGTCACATCCAATACATCAGCAAATCCTGTTGATTGATCTTCAGAATATACCCAGAATCTGATCAATTCTCATTTCTAACATTTTTACCCTGGTCCAAGCAACCATCATTTCATCTGGGCTTTCACAATAGCCTCATGACTGGTCTCCCTACTTCTGAATTGGCTTCCTTACAATCTAATCCCAAATTGCAGCCAGAATGACTCATTAAAATCATGTCACCTCAGCCGAGCATAGTGGCTCACGCCTGTAATCCCACCACTTTGGGAGGCCGAGGTGAGAGGATCCCAGTAATCTGAGACCAGCCTGAGCAACATAGTGAGACCTTATCTCTACAAAAAAAAAATTAGCTGGGCGTGGTGGTGCCGTCTACAAGGATGGCTGAGGCAGAATGATCACCTGGGCCCAGGAGTTTGAGGCTGCAGTGAGCCATGATTGTGCCACTGCATTCCAGTCAGGGTGACAGAATGATATTCTGACTCAAAAAAAAAAAAAAATTATGTCACTCCTCTGCTCAAAACCATCCATTGGTTTCTTTCCTACCTCCTTCAGAGTAAAAGCCAAAGTCCCACTTGGCCTCTCCTTCTCTTCAACTTCTCCTCTTCTCCCCTTCACTCACTCCATTTCAACCTCCCTGCCTTCTGCTCACTCTCACTTCAGGCTCTTGTTTCTCTCTCTTCCTGAAACTCCATTTCCTCAGCTATTGATGGGTCCTTGCTCAAATGTCTCAAGCAGGTCTCCCCTGACCACATGTATAAATAACAACTCCCCCTACTGCTTCCTCCTCCCCTTACCCTATTCTGCTTTTCCTCACAGCCCTATTGCCATCTGATCTAGTATATATTTACTTTTTTATTTGTTTACTGTCTGTCTCCTACCTCTCAGTTGTAAGCTTCATCAGGGCAAAAGCAGACCCTTTCATTAGCCACCATATCCTCAGCAATTAGAATAGCACCTGGCACATTCTATACTTGCTGTAAGTGTTGAGTAAATGAGTAAATAACCATACCTTACTACATTTAATGTCAAACACATTAGCGCCACTGGATGCAGGTACTGTATACCAGGTAATATTTAAAGCAAAATGAGTAGCTTTTTGTCAAGAAAGGCTCCCAAATATAGAAATTGTTTCTTAGCAATTTGTCTAATGTTACAGTAGGCATTAATTCCCTTTTGGGCAGTGCCCACAGTTTAGTGGTAAGAGTAGGAATGGGTATAGTGAGCAAAAGAGGTTCTATATGAGAAATGTCTGATATGGATTGTGAACATTTTTCTTGCTACTTACTGGTTACTTCTAATGGTCACTTCCAAAGTCCTTACATCATAACCTCCATCTAGGCGTCTATGTTAGTCAGCTAGCACTGATAAAACCAAACACAGTAGACTGTATGGCTTAAGCAACAGAAATTTATTTTCTCAAAATTCTGGAGACCAGAAGTCCAAGATCAAGGTTCTAGCCAATTTGGGTCTGGCAAGGTCTCTCTTTCTCTCTTTCTCTTACTGGCTTACAGCTCAACACCCTCTCACTATATCCTCACATAACTTTTTTTGTTTTGGTTTGGACATGTGAGAGGAAAGACAGAGAGAGAGAGGGAAAGAGAGAAAAGAAGGGAGGGAGGAAGTTTGGGAGAGAGAGAGTTCTCTGGTGTTTCTTTTCACAAAGACCCTAATCTCATCAAACCACCCTTATGACCTCGTTTAGTCTTAATTATTTTCTTACTCCAAGTAAAACCACACTGGATGTTGGGGCTTTAACATGAAATTTAGGAGGTCACAAGCCTCCCTTTCAGGCTAAGCTGAGTCCTGTGAAGTCCCAGGCCTATTGTCTTCTAGACTGGCTTACATAAAGGAGGGGCCATCAGGGCTTGAATCTCACATTTAGGACTGTTCTCAAATGATCTATTTTGACTTTTTCTTTTAAAATATTCATACATAAATATCTCTTCATACAAAAAAATCTATATAACATATATAAATAAAATATAGAGACTATATATAATGTATGTAACACATGACAAAAATATTGTATTTTTATTTTATAAATTAAATATTTGCATAGGTGCCTATGAGCCTGTTTTAACCATTTTTGTTTTTTCATATAACAGAACATCTAGCTTTTAGCAATGTTAGAGAGTCCCTGCCATCTGGATTTGGGCACAACATCCACCCGGCTGGCCCCATTAATTTTGGTTATCTTTCCCAACATTGGCTCTTCCTGTCCATGATTCTTCCCAGTGTTTTACTGTCTACAGCTCTGTTCTTCTTCTCCCCTGAGTCTCCCATCCCTCTCTTCCCTTCCAAACCTTCTTTTTATAGTGTTTTTCTTTCTGGGTCTTCTCCAGAATGAACAATGCTTGCCATATTCTCATTGTCTCCACGGACTAGTCTTTCTACTTCTTGGTTCACCTCTACTATGGCAGACAAAAGGACCCCAGGCACTCTCTGACCCTTCTTGGGTGATAAGTACTTCATTAATTGTCAGGGTAAATACAAAACATGCAACCTGTTTCCCTCAGGATGAGGTTTACAGGGAGTCCCTACAGAAGCATAGAGACCTAGTTCTATAAAATGAAGGTCTCTGCTGAGACTTAGTTTAGTTCATGAGGAGGCAACATATATGGTGAAAGAGCACAGGCTTGGGACCCAAAAACCCAGGTAAGCTCGGGCAATCCTGATCCTTTTTCCCCCCTTGAGGTTATGTATCTGAAACTCCAAGCAAAGTGCTTCTCACTAAAAGGATCTCAATCAATCAACAAGGCAAGCATGTTCTCTAAGCTTCATAGGGGAATGCGTAACTGCCCAATAGGGTCCCAGAGTCTTCTGAATCAGGGTAATTCAGGCCTGGAGCCAGTCTTTCAGGGTGATTATGAAAAAGCCCATGACTGAGACTCACATTCCTTTGGACTCAAACTGGGTTGTGGAGGATCAGAGTGCTGACCACAAAGACATCTCCCACCTTTCCTTGATAATGAATTTGGGACAAAGACTTTAATTTAGAAAATATACAAGAAAAAAATGCAGTGACAATGGAAAAGAGAAGATAAACTGGAAACATGCCTGGTTTTAAAAAGGACAAAAGTAGGACATTATCAAAGAAGCACCCTTCAGGACTGAAATCTTCCCTGAACACTGAAAATGGTCATGCAGATACTTTCCCAAGAGTTTTGCGAGTATTAACCCATTTAGTCTGTATAATGATTCTAATATGTAAGTATGTTTATTATCTCCTTTCAACAGACAAAGCAAATGAGGCAACCAGGTATTATGAAAACTTGGCCGAAGTGTCATAGACATGAAGTGGCTGAGAAGATGGGTACCCGCCCACCTGCCGTACTGTGCAGTTAAGAAAAGGAAGCACACGTGTTAATATGCAGTTGGTTCCTCGTTTCAGTACTTCTGAAAAATACATAGAAGTCCAAAATATCTTTGAGGCATGTGGTGCAGCTAATTTAACAAAATATAGGTTGGTTCAAAATGTGCGTAATGTTACAGCGAATCTTTCTCTAACACAATTTCAGCAAATTGTTTACATTTAAATGCATACTCCTTCAACCAAAAATCAAATTATAGAAAACTCAATTATAAAAGAGATAAAGTGGAGAGGGGTGGCAATTTGATTTATGGAAAAGATGATTTGCTTTTGGGAGGGATCAATGTTGAAGTAAGCTCTTGATTTATGCTTAATGTCTAACCTTTCTAAAATTGTACTTACAACCTATGTCTGTTGCATGAAGAATGAAGGCACCCTAGATTCTGTACTTCTCAGTGTGTGGTCCAACCCTTCTGGACAATGCTGAGCATGGCTATATACATTCATTGATTTTTCTCTTGAGTTGGGTCCAGAAACAATGAAATACAGAAGTGTTTTCTTAGAGTATGATCTTCTAACAAGAGTCAACTCTCTACAGTAGGACAACTGACTGCCCATTTGGAAAATAGTAAAGTTAGCCCCTGCTTCTAACCACTTTTGAAAATAAATTCCAGATGGATTAAATATCTAAAAGTAGAAGAAAAAAAACAAAACATAAGAGTTAAATATGTACATGACTATGATCCTGGGGGCAGGAAAGGCCTTCTTAAGAAACTAAAAGCAAAACCTCTAGTGGAAAAATTTAGGAATTTTGACTACTTTCAAAAGAAAAACTTTCCAAGACAAAATATACCATAAATAAAGTAAAAAGGCAGATGGAAGATTGGGAGAAAATATTTGCAACCTACTTAGCAGACAAAGGATTAGCATATAGACTATATAAAGGAGTTATACAAGTTTAATAAAACAATGAAGGGCAATTTGATAGGAAAAAGTGGACAAAACACATAAAAAGTCAATTTGTAGCAAAATGCAGTTGACCAATATATATCCCAGAGGTTCAGCTTCAACATCAATCAGGAAAATACAAATTTAAACAGTAAGATAATATTTTTTATACTCATCAGATTGGCAAAGAATATTAAAGTTTGATAATATCAGATGTTGGCAAGGATATTCAAGCAGCCTCATAAATTACCAGTGAGAATATAAATTGGTATAGACACCTCAGGGGACAATTTGACAGTATCTATTAAAATTGATAATGTATATATCCTATGACCCAGAAATTCAGCTTTGAGAAACATTCACCTTTATACACAAAGAGGCACGCATAAAGATTCTCATTGCAGAATTGTTGGTGGTTAGGAAAAAAATTAGGGATGACTTAAATATTTATCAATATAGTGGTAGTTATTTAAAATAGCTAATAGGATGGGAAGAGATTGGTCAATGGGTACAAGGCCACAAATAGGAGGAATAAGTTCTGGTGTTCTATTGCATAGGATGACTAGGGTTAACAAAAATGTATTGTATATTTCAAAATAACTAGAAGAGAGTTTTTTTAATGTCCTCATCACAATTGTCATAAACGTTTAAGGCGGTAGATATGCTAATTACCTTGATTTGATCATTATACAATGCGTACATTATTGAAACAGAATGTTGTACCTCATTAGTATGTACAGTTATTATCTGTCAATAATAAAAAGTAGTTAATAGGATCTGATAATTATATTTTAGAATATTATGCAGTGGGTAAAAAATAATAGATATGGAAAATTCATCAAGACATATTTTACAAACAACAGGCTAAATAAGTCTATGCACAGAAGGATTTTAAAAACTGCTCAGAATAAGAATAATCTCATAAACTTGTGGGGACACTTTTTTCATTTTTAGAAAAAGTAAGAATACATGCCTGTACCTGGAAATGGATACTAGACGTCAGAAATGAGGAAGAAGCATCTAGGTGGGAGGTGGGAGGGTAGTGTTATGGACTGAATACTATTGTGTCCCCACAGACTTCATATTTTGCCAGTGTCTATAACCCTCAGTGTGGCTTTATATAGATTAAAGAAGCAATTAGGGTTAGGTAAGGTCTGAAGGGCAGGGTGGGGCCTTGAACTGACAAGCTTATTGTTCTTATAAAAAGAGACATCAGAGAACTCTCTGGAGAGAGTGGAATTTTCCTCTCCCTCGCTTCTCTCATACACTGCACTAAGGAAAGGCCAGATGACGATATGGTAAGAAAGTAGCTGTCTACAAGCCAGGAGGAGAGCTCTCACCAGAAACCAAACCCTATGGAGCCATGACCTTGGACTTTTCAACTTCCAGAACTATGAGAAAATACATTTCTGTTGTTTAAGCAATGTAGTTTATGGTAGCTTATTCTGTCAGCCTGAGCAGACCAAGACAGGTGTCAAAAAGGATTTTAGCCGTAGCTGACATGTTATCTGTAATGTTTTAGTATTTTAAAGTGAAAACGTATTTATGTACTACTTACATGATTAAAACATTAACTTTCTGAAGTCAATTTTCTTTCTTTCTTTTTTTTTTTTTTTGAGTTGGCGTCTCACTCCGTCGCCCAGACCGGAGTGCAGTGCCCGCTCCCGGCCACCGCAGCCTCGACCCGCTGGGCTCCGGCGATCCTTCCGCCTCAGCCTTCCGAGTAGCCGGAACCACAGGCGCGCGCTACCACGCCCAGCTGATTTTTTTGATTTATTGTAGAGATGAGGTTTCGCCTGCCCAGGCGGGTCTCGAACCCGCGGGCTCAGGCAATCCACTCACCTCAGCCTCCCCAGGCAAGGGATTACAGGCTGAGCCACCAAGCCTGGCGATCATAAATATTTTAAGTAGGATAAAAGGAGTTGCGCCCTAGGATGACCGTCAGAAGCACATTATCAGCGGGCCCTTAGATACACAGAAGAATGAGTCTTTGTTGGCCGTGACTGGGAAGAAAGCCAGCTTATCTGCTATAAAGCTACCTTGAACACCCTTTTTCTTCTCTCCATATTCTCCCAACCCAAGAGATGAAGTGAAGTAAGGAAACCTCCTGGGAAGCTCAGATTCTCTGAGTTCATTGACTCTGGTCAGAAAAACTAGAAGTAGGAATGCGCCGTGGTCCCGTATGCTACTGTACCAGTTGTGCACTGCACAAACAGGCCACCACATAGAGAGATGCGTCATTCACATTGGAGAAGTTTAAGATCTGGATACAGGCCGAGCACGGTGGCTCAAGTCTGTTAACCCCAGCACTTTGGGAGACCGAGGTGAGAGGATTGCCTGAGTCCAGGGGTTCGAGACCAGGCTGGGCATCTTGGGGAGACCTCATCTCTACAATAAAGAAAAAAAAAAAGGCCGGTCGTGGTGGCGTGCTCCTGTATTTCTAGCTACTTGGAAGGCTGAAGCGGAAGGATCGCCTAAGTCCAGCAGGTTGAGGTTGCCTGCGGCGGCTGGAAACCTGCCACTGCCCTTCAGCCTGGGCGACAGAGTGAGACTCCAACTCAA
>CAUYQG010190012.1:0-31493 GCA_963574415.1 Tarsius wallacei | reverse complement strand
AAAAAGAAAAAAGAATGTGTGTTTTGGTGGATTATTTGGGGGTTAAGAAGCTTGGTGGGATGAGCTGACGTCTTGAGTAAGGTATAGGAAAATTGAGACATCATTAGATTTGGGTTTAATAATCTGAAAACAATAATCCCTTAAATAGCACTTTTGAGTTAATAACAAAAGGGTTTTTTGTTTTTGTTTTTGTTTTTGAGCCGGAGTTAAAAAAAACCCTGAAGCTTAGAGAATTGTGTGTCTTGCTGGAAAGTCACACAGCAAAGGTAGGATTCCCACTCAGTTTTCTGACTTCAAATCTTTACCCTTTCCCAGAGTCCTGGGCTACCTTAGCAAGTTACTTTTCAAGCGCCTTTTGTGAAATGCTGTGGGGCAGGTTTGAGATTGAGTTGGTCACTTCCTGTCTGACTGGAAAGAGAAAGACCACTCTAGTGAACCAATGAGAACACAAGAATTCTGAGGTAAATGCAGTGGGAGTGGAGAGAAGAGAGAGCTAAGGATAACCTGGACAAGTTAGGGAAGATTTCCTCTAGGAAGTGAAATTTGAGCTTGAAAGAATGGGAAGGACAGGGTAGAGAAGAGGAAGGGAATTTTTGGGTTAGTCACAATTGTTCCTGTGCTAGGAGATTGACTTACATTCTCTCTCATTCTTACAGTGACCCCTTGAGGGGTAGGCATTGTTATCTCTTTTTCACAGATGAAGACGTTGAAGAACACAGGATTTATATGGCTGGCCCAAGGTCAACCTGCTGGATTTTAACTCAGGGCATAGTGACTCTTGAGTTGCTCCAGCCTCTTGTAGCCACCTTTGTCTCAGATATGTAAATAAGAGTAGGGATCTGGATGATCTGAATTGGCAAATGTAACTAAGAGTTAGGGATTAGGCTAGAAGGTCAGAAGGCTCCCCAAGGCCAGGGTGTTCTACTGAACAAGCTCTGTGTCTCAGGGCCCTGCAGGATTGGCCCAGGGAAAGTTCTCTCAGTCGGTTTCTGACTGGAGAGGGCAGAATGACAGAGAGAGGACTGGGCCCTGAACATGGAGGTCTAAGCTCAGTTCCTTATTGCCTGCTAAGTGCCAGACTCACCACTCTGAAGGAGCTTGGAGCTTTGAACAAGACAGTTATGAATGATTAACCTGAGCTTCCCAAGGACAGGGACTTGGTCTGTTTCACGCTCCATGCCTCTGGCCCCAATGGTGGTGCCAGAAGGACGCGTTCAGCCATTGTGTTGTCAAAGTGAATTATGCCCCAGTGTAGAGGAGGAAGGTTTATTTATTTATTATTTATTTATTTATTTATTTATATTTATTTATTTATTTAATTTTTTTTTTGAGTTGGAGTCTCACTCAGTCGCCCAGACTGGAGTGTAGTGGCCGCTCCCAGCCACCGCAGCCTCGACCTGCTGGGCTCCGGCAATCCTTCCGCCTCAGCCTTCCAAGTAGCTGGAACTACAGGCACGCGCTACCACGCCCGGCTAATTTTTTGATTTATTGTAGAGATGAGGTCTCGCTTGCCCAGGCGGGTCTTGAACCCGCGGCCTCAGGCAATCCACTCACCTCAGCCTCCCAAAGGCGCGGGATTACAGGCTGAGCCACCGAGCCCGGCGTGTGCTGCATTTTTGTTTATGATATCTGGAAACCCTAATTATAGTTCACCTGAATAGTACTATGCATTGTTGCCAGTAAAAGACCTAGGCTGATTTGAAGCCTCCATCTTATCACATGTCCCAAAACTGCAGAGACAGAAATGGAGCAAGACTTTGGCTTCTGTTTCTGTGGGAAAAACATCATAATTTCAGTTTTTGACATGTTGCTTAGAAATTCCAATAAAACATCCAGGAGAAAATACTGAGAAACAGCTAGTGTACCTATCTGGAATTCTGAAAAAACAAACAAACAGACCAAAACCTGTATTTCTGATTTAATTGAGAAGGAATCAGTGAAACAACTAGATTTTGAATTAGTACACAAATAGAAAGCAACATTTAGGCTACCGGTTTAAACAGCACACTTCTACCTATTCTTTACTGCCACTGCACTTTTGGTCACTTATGTCCTTTCTTACTTAGTTATTTTATTTACTCTAAGTATTTATGTATCTATTTATTTTAATTTAATAACACTTTTATAATTATTCCACTAATTTATTTTTCATTTATATAGATTCTTAATAAACATTGATACATTTGATAGGAGAGGACTTAGGGATTCCTGCATTCTCTGTTCAGACATTGTGATACTATCAAACTTTCATGTTATCCCTAAGTAATGGGATTTAAAGTGGGGGACATAGTCATGTCTGCCCATAAAGAAAGCAAAGATAAAAAATGCTGGTGATGAGGAGTGGAAAGAGAAGGTCAAAGAAAGACATGTGTCACGGTTTGAACATTTTGAGCATATTCAAACACTGAAGAGTGAAACTGGAGTTAGATAAATGAAGATTAATACTAAAATTTCCTGTGATTATGGGTATTAATTGACTACAAGAAACAGTTGAAGATACCACCTTTTTATGGGAAGAGAATAGAAAACTGTAAATGTTGGGAAGAAACAGGTGGAATATGTTTTGTTATTCTGCAAGTGAACGTGGGTAGGGTGAGGAGATAAGTCTGAGATTTGAGAAGAATGGAAAAAGTCAAAAGCATGCTTTACACTGTTTAGAAAGTAAATTGATTAGCAAATGTAGTAAGATTGCCAGTATCACAGAAACAAAGAGCAGAGTACCATATGTTCTCACTCATAAGTGGACCTTAAACAATTTATCATAATTCTATAAGAAAGGGATTGGCAGTAGTGGGAAACTGCCAGGGTAGGGGGGGATTGGCAGTGGAGCAAAACTGCCAGGGGAGGGAGTGGCACACCTCACCAACAAGAGTACCTGCATAATGAAAATTTGTATACCTAACCCTGAATTGTACCCACATCTTTAAAATAAAAAATAATAAAAAAAAGATTGCTAGGTAGTGTTATTATGGACTCATAATCTCAGTCAGATTCATAAAATCTCAGACTATAGCAGTAATACAATAGTAGAAGAAAGATTTTTCAAAAAGATTGTGGCAAAGGCCTGATTCCCCCCTCCAACTATCTTCCTGATAACCTTATCTCCTAATTCAGTTCAGCACTACCGTTTTTCTCTTCCTCTGAATTCAGGCCTCCCGAGGAACTCAAAGTGACTTTGACTTTAAGTAGATGCCTACAGAGTGTCCTAGCTCACAGAACCTTCAAATCACTCACAGAACCACTAGCACCCCATTACCTGCATTGGTAGCCACAACTCCACGTCAAAGTAACATATTCTTATGGTTTATCTTTGGCTCTAGTCTCACATTGTCCATAATAGCAGCCTGGCATTTTTGTGCCCAGTACTCTAACCTAGATTTTCTGTCTTGCTAAGTATTTAGTATTTGTTAAACTAGGCCTCAAAGACATGCTTGTTCCTTTCTTACATCCCTAAACTGTCAACTTTTTGGTTTCAAATTGTATATTAATAGGGTTCTCTGTTTATACATTTATTTTCCTAAATATGATTTTGGCTTGCTTTAATAATGCTGTTTACTATTTTTCCCATGACAGAATCTCATCAGGCCTCTACTGGACCAATAAAATAAAAACAAACAAATGTGATTTGTAAATACACCATATTTTCTCCACAAAATAGTGTGCAGTAATTGTCTGAAAGGATAGAAGCTGAAGAGGGGTTTAAGTCTTTGTTAATTTACATTTAATTTTAGCCTCAGAGATTCTTAAAGGCAGTGGTTATGTCTGCATGTGAATAGGGATATTTAATCAGTCCAGGCTGTCAGGTTGATAGTAGTGCTTATCAAGAAATTAGAGAAAAATGTTCTACTCAGTCCATCCTCCTGCCATATAAGGAGCAACAAATCAGATATGGAAAGTCAAACACTATGATTAAAAAGCTCACATTCCCTGGGGAGTCTTTCATCCGTGCACATATTTAATATTCATCTTGGGTGTACTACTGTGCAGACAGCTTTTTTCTGTGTTTTAGTGGTTTTAACTATAATATTTCCTGCACTGAGAAGGCAGAGTGATTTTTTTTCTTTTAAGTAATACTACTGATTCATAATATTCTAAAACTATTGAAATCAGAGAGTAGTGATAAAGGAAGATTTAGTGATTTTTCAAACAGGTATTTTTTATTAGATGTATGGTGAAGTACCACCTAAAATAAATATAAAATGTTGATATTTCACTTTGCAACCATATACAAATGTCCTTTCAAAATGCATTTTGCTATCAAAGGTTTAGTCATAAGCAGTAACAATGGTCTACAATGGTCTAGTCTATTCAGGTTTTTTGAGTAATAGCAATGCAGTTTTTACTTGCCTTGGTTCAATGATTTTGAGAGCATTGAGCTTCATCCCAGCCTGGTCTTCTTATCAGGGAATCTGATGACTCCATGAGTGAACCTCAGAGTCTTTTTTTGATAGCTTCCCAAGTCATGTCATGAACTGTAAATAAAATTTGGCTGTGTCAATTAGACCTTATATATTTGAGCACTTAGAACCAATATTTTTTCCCCCAAGGAATCCATTGGCCCACTGGAATGCTCTTACCATCTTAGCAAGCAGAAGACTCCACGTGTCAAGATCCACAATTCCTTTCCTAGCATAAGCTGGCTGTTTTCTCAGAACTTGTAACCATTAGGGGAATTGTTCCTTTGTAAGAGATACTTGTTTTATATTCACCAAATAATATCTCCTGAACTCCAATCTGTACTAAACCTCGAATATATCAATATCTCCCTTTTCTGAGGTAAGAAACTAGACTGGTTCACTTTTTCTTTCTTTACATCCAGACTGTATTAGACAGAGTTTTTCAAAAAAACAGAACCAATAGGATCTCTCCTCTCCCTCTCCCTCTCTGTCTTTCTTTCTATTGAGATATATTTATTTATTTATTTATTTATTTATTTGTTTGTTTGTTTATTTATTTTTTGAGTTGGAGTCTCACTCTGTCGCACAGACTGGAGTGCAGTGGCCGCTCCTGGCCACTGCAGCCTCGACCTGCTGGGCTTCTGCGATCCTTCCGCCTCAGCCTTCCGAGTAGCTGGAACTACAGGCACCCACTACCATGCCCAGCTAATTTTTTGATTTATTGTAGAGATGAGGTCTCACCAACTTGCCCAGGCGGGTCTCGAACCCGCGGGCTCAGGCAATCCACTCACCTCAGCCTCCCAAAGCACGGGATTACAGGTTGAGCCACCGAGCCCGGCGGGATAAATTTATTTTAAGGAGGTGGCTTGGCCCACGTAATTGTGGGAGTTGACAAGTCTAAAATTTGTAGATCAGGCTGTTAGGCTAAAGATAATGGTAAAAGTTGATATTGCAGGCCTGAGTCTAAATTCCACAAGGAAGCAAGCTGGAAACTCAAATAGGATATTAATGTTGCAGTTTTGAAAATAAAAATTTTCTTTCTGAAAACCTGCTCTTAAAACCTTTAGCTAATTAGATGAGGCCCACCCACATTATGGAGGGTAACCGGGTTTATTATTTAAATGCTAATCACATCTAAAACTTACCTTCATTGCAGCATCTAGGCAGGTGTTTAACCAAAGACCTGGGCACTGTAGCCTAGCTAGTTTGACACATAAAATTAACTGTCACAAGGACATTTTATTTTGTAATCTTCCACCAACCAAATCTGAAAATAATGTAAAATATTATTGAAAAAGGTATAAGAAATAGAGAAAGAGAAAAAGAAAAATGTTGCTATCAGCCTGTTTATATTTTCCACAAAAATGTCTAAATTCTTCTTTAAAACTGTCGTTTGAAGATGGTCTTAAGTGTCAACTTGTTGAGCCACACAAAGAGGAAATTAATGCACATTGCAATAAAGCCTCTTCTAAAATGGCAAGACAGTGGAGAAATAAAAATATAATAATCTAGAACATATAAAAACATGTTTAATGTAGCATACAGATAATAGCGTACTAGAGGATTCTGAAAAAAAGTTTTGCTATGGTAAAGAAGTACATCCGAAATATAACCTATTTTACATTTTCAGGAAAAAAAAGAAAATACTTATGTGTAAAATCAGTGCAAAATGACATAGTGAGATAACAATCTGTGATAAGAATAGAGAGCAAAAGATAGAATGAGAGAGAGAGACAGAGAGAGAGAAAACACTTTTGGTTTTAGATAAAAGTGAACAGAATTGAATAAGAGAAATGCTGAATACCAGGATATTAGCAATACCATTTATCTGAATTTAAAAATACATAAATTAGGTACTTATAAAATGTGAAATGTAAGACTTTTTTAAGAAATATTTTTTCAACCAAGGCGTTAGTGAACTGAATGTTATGATTCTAGAGAAAAAAAAAAAATTCAGAAAAGATGATCCCAACACTTGCTTTTAATTTACCTCCTAAGGCTAAATTTAAAATTGACTCTGTGAGGCTGAGCAACAGAACTCATAAAAGTCAGAAGATAAATGGATTTATGGTCTGTTAAGTAAGAGGTTTCTATATATGTACCCTAGGATTTCAGTTGGAACACCCAACACCCAAGCAGGTAAATGCAGGGGCATTGATAATTAAGATTATACCATACCCCACAGAGACTGAAGGCTGGTTTCAAATCAGTTTAATCCTTGTTAATTTAGGGTTATCTTCTTTGGCAGATTGTTTACTACAAGCAGAAAAAAATGTCTTTTAAAAAAGATAACTTTAATATGATCTTAAAATTTTCTTTACAAATTTTTTCTATACGAGTGTCTATAATTAATTTAACAATTACTAGCTATGCAGAATGGTAAAACAATTCATGGAAACAGGAAAAAATATTAGAAATTAACTAATAATAAGAATAGATGTAAGAATTGCTAGGCAGGAATTTAAAAATAACTGAGACATTCAAAAAATTAAATTATAAGATGTAAAATTTTTAAAGCAAATGATCAAATGGAAATTCTGTCACTGATCACATAAACAAAGAGAAGCTGAAATTAGAAACCACTAGATGAGGTTTACAGCAGATTCCACGTATGATAAGAGAATTAAAAAACTAGAAGTGAGATTATAGAATATCCACTTCGAAACACAGATATAAAATAATGCAAAGATAGAAAAGAAGGTAAGAGTTATGAAGAACATAAAAAGAGTTTCAACATATTTTATCTAGTCCCACAAAAAGAGAAGAGAGTGATTAAAACAAACATTTGAAGAGATAATAACTTTCCACATGTTTTTGTCAATTTTTCAAGACTGATGAAAGACATAAAACTATAAATTAATAATAATCTAAGAAGCAAAAAGATTAAATTTTTAAAAAACTATGCTTAAGAATAGAGTAATAGAACTGAATAAAATCAAAATAAGGAGAAAAATGTTATTAAATGAGCAACTCGAATACTGATAAAATGCAACTATCAAAAAAAATCAAAGCTGACATATGAAACTGTATCTTTAAATTGATTTTTAAAAATTGAATGCCAATATAAAATTCTTTACTAAGCCAAAATTTCTTCAATTTTTAGGGAAGAAATTTTTAAAGAAAAACTTTCAAGTCTTTAGCAACACACATGCAATAAAGAAAATACTAAAAAAGGTTCTGTTGGAGGAAAAATAATCCAGAGGGAGGTATAGAAGTATAGAAAGTGATGCAAAACAATAAAACAGGTAAGTATATGGGTTAAAAAGCAAGCATTTATAATATAAACCAAAAATATGCTAATGAAAGTTAATATAAAGGAGTAAGGTATATAATAATTACACAAAATGTGACAAAGTATAAGTGGACCTATAGTGTCTCAAGGTCATTTTATTGTCTAGGAAGTGGCAAAGTCATAAATATACATTAGAATTTAATAAGTGAATGATACATGTCGTTATATTTATGACTCTCTATTAAAGAATATGAAAATATGTAAAATTTACAAGGGAAAATGGTAAATGGTAGAAATAAACTAAAGAAAAAATTTTCTGTATCAGCTCTATTGATATTTTTGGTCAGATAATTATTTGTTAACTATCCTGTACCTTTATAATATGCTTAAAATCCCTGTCCTCTCTTTACCTGATAGATTTTCTGTGTTGTGACAACAAAAAATATTTCCAGACTTTGTCAAAAGTCCTTGGGAACAAAATCACCTTCAGTTAAATACCTCTGAACTAAAAGAAAGCAATATAACTAAGGGAAAAGAAAACAAAAATATCCGACAGATATTAAATAAATAGCAATATGGAAAATTTAATCAGAAGTGCATAAAAAGTTACATTATACATAAACAGGTAGACTTTCCACTTCTAAGTAAAATGAAGCAGGTTGTTGGCAGTCATGTTAGGCTGGTATAACTGAGGAGAAAATATAAAGCCAGCCAGTTTTTGTTGTTGTTGTTGTTGTTGTTGTTGTTGTTTCCCTGTAGGCTATTTCTAGAGTTCTCCGGGCATCAGAATTTTTGAGTGACATGGAGCTGGCAAGTCAGAGAGAATCTCTACCATAACTAGTACTTTGAAGACAAAGATCTGCTAGAGGAAGAACACCCGAAACAAACAGAGGGAATTTTGAGCCTGAGAGAAACAGTCTGGAATGCCAATCTCAGAAGATCTGTATGACAGAATATACAGTGACTGAGGCACTGAAGATATAGACACTCCAAGATTTCAATCAAAATTAAAGAAGGGCTACACTCAAGGAATAAGGACGAGTAGATAACAGGCTTTTACCAATACTGGAACACAGTTCTGCTGTAGCTCAAAATATGATTTTATTTAGCTATGATATATTCTCAACATACAGAAAATGAGACACCCACTGGTGGAAGTTATCATCTGTAGCCACTTCACTCTTTTTATGCACAATATCTGAAGTGGCTTCATTTGTATTGACATGCAAAAAGGTGAAAAAATGTGACTTATTGATAAAGTAGAAAAAAGCAAATAGTAGAAGCAGATACACAAAGAAGTTTTTGAAGTTAGCAATCAAGGACAATAAAATAGTGGTGACAACTACATACATTGGCATAGAGAAAATGATGGAGACTCTTAGAAGAGAACTGAAATCCAAAAAAAAAAAAGAAAAAAAAATTCCATGATTTCACGATTCAATTGAACATACTAAAATTAAAATTTTCAGTGTCATTAGATGAATTTAATAGTACTCCACATAGCAGAAGTACTCCACATAGCATTGTGAACCAAATATAGGCCAACAGAAAAATTTCAAAATAAAGACAAAAAAGAACGAAAAGAACAGAAAAGGTCTAGAGAGATATATGAAACACAGTAAACCATTTTGGATATGTGTGACCAAATAGAATGTACTCTTAAATGTATGTTTTGAGAAAATGTATTCTATAAAAAGCAAGGTGAAACAAAGACAATCTCAGACACAGGAAGTTTAGAGATTTGACAACTCAAGAAATATTAGAATTGAAAGATAATATATAATTATGAAATTATGAAATTCTTCATATAGTTAAAGGATAATAAGGAATGTTATCAATATTGTATCAACAAATTCCTTAAAAAACATGGCTTAACATAATTGAAATAATTAGAAATATAAAACAGAAATAGGCCGATATTTATTAAATAAATTAGAATTTTAATTCAAAAATTGTCCACCAAGTAAATTCTAAGCCCAAATGGCTTCATAAGTAAAATCTACTAAACATTTAACAAGAGAATAAAAATCAACATTACTCAAAATCTTTCAAGCAATGGAATAGGAGATAAATCTTCCCTACTATTTTTTTAGGTAAAAAAATTTTCAATAATATCAAAACCAGAAAAAAATAATAAAATGTACAGAGCAGTTTCTTATTAATACAAAAATCCTTACCATGATATGTACAATGTATATATCAATATCTAAAAGAGATTATATTTATGTCAAAGTAAACATTAATCTAGGAATGCATGATTGGTTTAACACACTCAAATTGCTCAATAAATTTAATTAACCACTCTAATTAATTGACACAAAGAGATCATATAATTATTTCAATGTATGGAGAAAAATATGTGACACAATTTACTACTTATTCATGGTAAAAACCATGGAATTGAAGGAAACATATTTGGCCTTATAGAAGAAACCTATGTAAGATCTATTAATCTACCACAGATGGTAATGAAAGACTTAATGCTTTACTCAAGACATTGAGAAAAAGCAAGAATGTCAGCTTTCACAACTCTAATAAATACAAATGGCAACAAACACTAATGAAAGGTATATAGTTGTGGAAAGGAAGAAATCAAATTCTATTTATTTACAGATTATGTGACTTTGTAGGTAGACCATCCTAAGAAATCTACTAGACAAAAAGTTTATTTTGGAATTATTTAGGATATGAGGTCAATATTTTTAGCTAAATCAAAGTATTTGCAAGAATTATACATTGGTAAATCATTTGGAGAGAAATTTAATAAGACCTAAATAAGTGGAAATAAATATTATATTAATAGATTTATACATTAAATATTGTTAAGATTAAAAATCATCTCAGGTTGATCTTTAGATCTAATGCAAACTAAATCAAAATTATAGCGGGTGTGTTTTTAATAGAAATTAAGACACTTAGTCTAAAACAAAATGGAAAAGGACTTAGAATAACCACAACAGTCTTGCAAAAGGAAAAGCAAGTTGGAGATCTCACTCTGACTGCAAAACTTATCATAAACGCTAAGAATAAAAAAATATTCATGATGCTATGTTATTGACCTAAGGATAGACATATTGATTAATGAAGCAGAATTAAGAATTTAGAAATAAAGACACATACAGTCATCTCCCACTCTCTGCCAAAGATACATCCTGAGAAATGCATCTTCAGGTGATTGCTTCACTGTGAGGACATCATAGAGATCTTATAAGGCACTTATAAATGTACATGGTATGACCTTCCACATACCTAGGCTACATGGTATAATCTATTACTGTTAGACTACAAAATTGTAGAGCATGTTACCATATTAAATACTGTAGGTAGTTTTAATGGTGAGTATTTGTGTACCTAAACATAGAAATGTAATGCACAGTACAGGACCACTGTGGTACATGCAGTTAGTTGACAAAATAAAGTCATCATGCAACAACCTAAATGGGCTTGGAACTAAGTCCTTCCCCAGTCAAGCATTCTGATGGGACACCCCAAGCTTAGGCTCACACCTTAATTACAAACTTGTAGAGAACACTCCTAGGCTCTGGCAAGATTCCTGACTCACAGAAACTGAAAAAATAAATGTTATTCTAAGCTACTATATTAGTGGTAATATTGATATGCAGCAATTAATAACCAATACAATTCAGGAAAGATGTTGATCCACTGTCTTCTCTGATTATCCATCTAGAATCAAACTCTCTCTTTTTAAGTAAAATTTAAACATATGGGTTTTTTTGTTCTTTTATATTTTTCTAACTTAATTTTTAAAATTTTAGTATCATGGGATACATGTGAGATTTTGCTACATACATATATTGTATGAAGACAAGGTTTAGGCTTCTGATGAGCCCTTTCTCACCATAATGGACATGGAGCACAATCAGTGGTTTTGTACCCCTTATTCATCTCCCTCTTCCTATCTCCTTTAATAGTGCCCAGTGACTATTGTTCCCATTCTCATGTCTATGTGTGCCCAGTGTTTAGTACCCACTTATGAGTGACAACTTGTAGTATTTTTCTTTGTTTGTTTTTTGTGATAATTCACTTAGAATGATGGTGTCCGGCTGCATCCATGTTGCTGCAAAGGACATGATTTTGTTTTTTGCTTTTTTATGGCTGTGTAATATTCCATAGTGTATATGTAACATATTTTCTTTGTCCAGTCCACCTTTGATAGGCATCTGGATTGGTTCCATTTTTTGCTGTTGTGAAAAGTGATACAATAAACATTCAAATCAATGGGGAAAAATATAACCCCATTGAAAGTGGGCAAAATACACGAACAGACATTTCCCAAAGGAAGACATACAAGCAGCCAGCAAAGATATGAAGAAATTCTCAACATCACTAGTCATTAGAGAAATGCAAATCAAAACTACAATGAGATACTATCTCACACAGGTCAAGATGGCTATTACTAAAAAATAAAAGAAACAACAGGTTTCTTTGAGGAGAAGAGAACCACTTGTGCACTGTTGGTGGGAATATATGCTAGTCAACCTTTGTGGAAAGTAGTTTGGAGATTTCTCAAAGACATCAAAATAGAGGTACCATTCAACCCAAATATACATACTCAAAAGCAACACAAATTGCTCTATCAAAAAGTATGATTTTTTTGTTTCAAACAAAATGAGATAAGAAATCAATAACATAAATTTATCTGAAAAATGTTCAAATATTTGGAAGTTAATCAACATACTGAATAATTAACCTTAGGTTAAATGTTAGAAAATCACAAGAGACATTAGAGAACAATTGAAATAAGTAACAGTGAAAAGACAACATATCAAAATCTGTTTGATGGAGTTAAAACTGGTATTAGACATTTACAGCATTAAATGTGTATTTAAATAGAGAAAAAATCTGCAAAACTTGTATCGTTAAGAAGTTGGAAAGGTTATAGGCATATATCTGCATCTATCTACATATTTAACTAAAATATCTCTACCTACCTATCTACCTATCTTTAGTTTATTGTTTCGGAACAAGTTTCCAGGTTGAAAGAATATTCAAAACAATAGCAATGACAGTCCATTTCCTGTTGTTTTTATTTTGTGGAAGGCATGCTTTGTCTTCAAAAGAATGGACAGTGTTTGCTTAATTTCAATGCAGCTAAATTTGATGCCTGAATTCTAGGGGGACAAAGTATCAAAGAATGTTATTTCATGATTAGCTTTTCCTGTAATCCCTCTAGTAAGCTTTACTGTGGCAAGTAAATCATGTAAACATTCTATAGCTGGCAGGCATTTGTTCTACTTCCTTGTGCTTCTAATTTATTGAATTGTATCTTTTTCAGTAGCACCTTATGAAAGCTACAGCATAAATCAAAGCTGCCCTGTCAGAGACTCATGCCAACAGCATTTGTTCAGCATTGCTATCAACTCTTGTTTTGTAGGAGATTAAAGATAATGGTTTTCAGAGCTCTATGATACTATAATTTAAATGAATATAAAATTATAACCATTTCTACCAATTCTAGTCAAATAAAAAAAGTATGATGACCGATGTATTATAACTAAATATCAGAGCTGTTATCCGGCATATCAGGTACATCTGGAAGTTTATTAGACATTTTTAAACAACTTAAATATTAGCTTATTTAAGTTACTGTTTACCATCATCAAACTTGAGAGAGTTTAATTATGCTATTTTGGGGTACTATTTCAGTAATTTTAAAAATATCATAATCAGAAAAGCTACATATTTATTTGGATCTGTACGTTTAAGATTGTGGCTAAACTGAATGTAATACTTATAAGTACACTAATTCTGAATTTTAGGAGAGGTCATGGTGCATTCACAAACATAAGACATAATTGTTGTCAGAAATAAAATTGAATAAATTCATAAAAGTGATTGACATTAATATTGTATTTTGGCATTGGAATCAAGGGGTGAAGTAAAATATATTGCTATAAAGCTTTTAAAAACATGTTTAGCATCAGAACAAAGTTAATAGTTATAGTGAAGGAAATCAGTAGAATTAGAATCTTTGAAAGAAAAAAAGCAGAACTTGCAAAACATATTAAGTGGTAAGTTTAAAAACCCCACATAAAACAGACAAAAACCTGCAAGTTAAAAATGGCCCAGTTTCTTGTTTGCTGTTTATTCATTTTTTCCTTAGTCATTATTTATAAACTATGGGCAGGAAATTTGAGGCTGGAAGAAACATCAACTCGTGAGAATCAGTAGTTTTCTTAAAAACAGAATGTTTGAAGGCATTTAGCTGAGGACTGAAATCCAAGGAAGTGTTAGCTGCATTGTGATGTAATTGCAGTGGATAATTTCCCCAAAGCCTAGTAACAGATAATGGTTAGTGGTGTGAAAGTAAACTAACAGTTTTTGAGTGCTTCTATATGTCAAACACTATGCCTGCTATTTTCATTCAGGTATTCATTTAAAATATGTTCATTTGATTGTCATAGAAAACGTAATAGGCGGCCAATAGTGTGCCAATTTTATAGGTGAGGAAAGGTGAGGATCTGTGAGCAATTAGGGAAATATTTAAGGTCTCACAGCTTATAAATAAAGGATTCTAATTGCTATCCCTTGTTTGTCTTACTTCAAAGGATGACATTTTATATTGCAGTGGATTTCAAACCAAATTTCACCTCAGACTAGTCTAGCATGGATGGACCATTATATATTCATATCCTTTTAATTTAAAATCAGTCTCTTAAATGTAAACATATAACTTATTTATGATAATCATTCAGTTTTCCTAGTATAATATATGCTATTATATTTATAGCTTCATAAAATATCTATACAAGCATACCTTACAGCTACTGTGGGTTCAGTTCCAGACCAATGCAATAAAGCAAATATCACAATAAAGTGGATAGAGTCACACAAAATTTTTGATTTTTCAAGGCATATATAAATATATACTTTCAAATATAAAGGTTATATATACACTATAATGTAGTCTATTAAATGTGTAATAGTATTATATATTAAAATATATATACCCTAATTAAAAACTTTAATAATTATCTAAGCCTTCAATGAATCATCAATATTTTGATGATGGAGGGTTTTGCCTTGATGTGAATGGCTGCTGACTGATCAGGATGGTGGTTTTTGAAAGTTGGGGTGACTGTGTCATTTCTTAACAATGAAGGTGATAATGAAATTTGCCATATTGGTTGATTCTTATTTTCATGAAAAATTTCTCTGTATCATGTAATGATATTTGATGTTGTTGGGACCACAGTATAGCTTTACTCAAGATTAGAGTCAATCCGTTAAACCTTACCACAAACTAAATTTATGCAATTTTCTAACTCTTGTTATTTCAACAGTGTTCACGATATCTTCACCAAAAGTAGATTCTATCTCAAGAACCCACTTTCTTTGCTCATCTGTAAGAAGTATATGTTTATCCATTCAAATTTTATCATAAGACTGAAGCAATTCAATCACATCACCAGGCTGCACTTTTAATTCTAGTTTTCTTGCTGTTTTTACCACATCTGCAGTTACTTTCCCCACTGACATTTTGAACTCTTCAAAGTTATTCATAATGGCTGGGATCTACTTCTTTCAAACTCCTATTAATATTCATATTTTTGCCCTTCGTCCCCAAATCAGAAATGTTCTTAAAGGCATCTAGAGTGTTGAATTCTTTATTGGTTTTCAGTTTACTCAGATACATCAGAGGAATCACCATCAAGGGCAGCTATAGTCTCACAAAATATATTTCTTAAATAATGAGACTTGAAAGTCTAAATTACCTCTTGATCTATGGGCTGCAGAATGGATGTTGTGTGTTAGAAGGCATGAAAACAATATAAATCTCCTTTTATGTGTTAATCAGAGCTCTTGGGTGACTAGGTGCATTGTAAATGAGCAGTAATATTTTCAAAGATTTTTTTTTGAGCAGTAGACCTCAATAGTGGGCTTAAAATATTCAGTAAACCATACTGTAAACAGATGTATTGTCTTTCAGACTTTGTTGTTTGATTTATAGAGAGCAAGATGAATAGATTTCGTTTTATCCTTTAATGTGCTAGTTTTTTTTTAAATAGTAAATGATTATTGGCTTTAATTTGAAGTCACCAGTTGCATTAGTCCCTAAAAAGAGAGTCAGCCTGTCCTTTAAAGCTGAAGCCAGGCATTCACTTCTGCTAACTATGAAAGTACTAGATGGCATCTTCTTCCAGTAGAAGGCTGTTTTGTCTATATGGAAAATTTATTGTTTACTGAAATCACCTTTATCAATTATCTCAGCTAGATATTATGGATAACTTGCTATAGCTTCTATGTCAGCACTGCCTGCTTCACATTGTACTTTTATTGTAGGGAGATGACTTCTTTCCTTAAACTTCATGAACTTTTCTGTGCTAGCTTCAAACTTTTCTTTCACAGCTTTTTCACCTCACTTAGTCTTCCTAGAAGTGAAGAGAGGGCCTTGCTCTGGGTTTGAATTTGGCACAAAAAAATGTTGTGGCTGTTTTACTTTCTTATCATTCACATGTTCACTGCAGTAGCACTTCTAATTTTCTTTAAGATGTTATTTGCATTCACAATCTGGTTATAATTTGTCCCAAGAGGGCTAGTCTTGGCCTATCTCAGCTTTTGATGTGTCTTCTTAGCTCAGCTGAATCATTCTAGTTTTTTATTTCAAGTGAGAGACGTGCGCCTCTTTTCTTCACTTCCAACACTTAGAGGCTATTGTAGAGTTAGTAATAACCTAATTTAATTATTGTTGAGTCTCAGGAAATAAAAGAGAGAGAGCTAAAGACAGGGGAACGACTGGTTGGTGGAACGGTCAGAACACACATTTATCAACTAAGTTTGCCATCTTATATGGGTGCAGTTTGTGGATCCCCGAAACAATAACAATAGTAATATCAAAGGGTATTGATTGCAGATCACCATAACAGATATAGTAATAATTTAAAAGTTTTAATAATTGCAATAATTACTAAAATGTGACACAAAGAGATGAAGTGAGCACATGGTGTTGGCAATTGATGCCAATAGACTTGCTAAATGCAGGATTGCCACAAACCTTCAATTTGTAAAAAAATGCAGTATTTGAAAAATGTAATAAGAAAAGTGCAATAAAATGACATATGTTTGTATAATGCTTGATGACAGATAGCTTTTTGGAAGATCGTTTCACATTCTGTCAGTTTTTTTCAATATTCTAATTTCTACTAGAGTTGACAAATCTAGTTTACACAGAAGAATGCTAAGAATAGCAGGGATTATGTTAGAGTTGCTCTAATTGCTGCTAATCGATGGAAGTATCACTCTCAAAAACTGGAAGGTAATTTGCTTAACCTGAAAGATAACAATGATTAAGTGTTCTCTTTTTAATTCTCTCTCTCTTCTTTTTTTACACTTTTTTTTTTAAGGCTAGACAGGTGAGGCAGTGGGAGAGGAGAAGGAACAAAAAATATGTTAACTGGTTGTGATCAATTAGTTGCAAACACCACTGCAGTCAGACCAGCCAGTAAATGTTCTTTTTAAATACATTTAGCTATGTAAGGTATTTCATCATATTCTACAAACAGTTTCTATGTGGATTTTAATGATAGCCAGAAATAGTTCATTGATTTGTTTCTTACATGAAGAAAAAAGAAAGTCAATTATTAGAAAAAAAAATACATTTTTCTAAACATTTTATTAACTATAGCACACATAAAGAAAACTGCAAAAATTAAAAATATGCAGCTTGATACATTTTCACTAAGTGAAATTTCACCATAAAACTAGAACACAAAGCAGTAACAGAAAAATATTGTACTTAAAGCCTACTTTTGTACACCCTTCTATTGACTACCTTTCCTTCAAAGAAACCAATTATCCTGCATTTCTTTTCTTTTGTAGATTAGAAAATATAGTTTATTTAGAAAGTAAATTAGAGAGTGAGAGAAAAAGAGGAGATTCACTTACTCAAGGTAGGGAAAGGGGCCAATGCCAGGAAGCATGGCGATAGCCATAGCTCAAAAAGCACATGACCACACCAGAGTCTAGTAAGGCAACAGTGTTGGCAATGGCTATCCTGCATTCTAACACCATAGATTGCCGTTACTTAGTTATGAATATTATGTAAATGAAATCATAATAGATTGTCTTATATTTGGTTTCTGTTACTTAACCTTACTTTGTGAGACTCAGCTAAGTTATTGTATATAATTGTTGTATGCAGTCATTCCTTTTCAGTTCATCATGGTAATACGTTGTTTGGATCAAACACTATTTATTCTAGTGATGTATGGAATATTGGGTGTTCCAGGATTTTCCTATTACAAATAACACTGTCAGCACATGTAATTTGGTGCACATTGTACTCATTTTTCCTGTTTTTTAAATTCACCTTTTACAAGAGTTTTTCAAAATGGCTGTACCACTTTAAATTCCTAGAGTAGTGTACGAGAGTACCACTCTATTTTCTCACCAACACATTTGTATTTTGCTATTCTGTAGGATAAAAAGTTGATTGGTGATCTTAATTTATAACTGCCTGATATATTTACTCATTAATTTGAAAATATTTTCATACATGTATCTTGTATTTGAATACTCTTTTTAGTGGAATGTATGTACACTAAAACTGCTGATTCTTTTGCCTGATTTCTACCATGTTTCTTCCCTTTTATTTTAGCTATTTAGAGTTTTTATGTATTCAGGATACAAATCCTTTGTTAGATGACTATAGAAAACGTCTTTCTCTCTTTGGCTTTAACTCTGATAATATATTTTTTTGTTTTTGAAATCAGCTTTTTGTTTTGGAAAAAAAATTCAGTTTGCAAAAAAATTATAAAGACAGAGAAGAGAGTTCTCACATAGTGCTCATCACGAGTCAGTTTCCCCTAATTAGCATCGCACATTACTGTATTTGCTAAAACTAAGAAATCACTCTTAATAATTGTTTATTAATGAAGCTTCAGACTTTATTTGTATTCCACTAGCTTTTTCCATAAATGTCAGGTTGTCTTCCAGGATCCAATCCAGCATACCATATTGCATTTAATTGTCATATCTCCTTAGTTCTTCAGGTATATAACAGTTTTTTGTCTTTATTTTTCATGATCTTAACAGCTTTTGAGTACTGGTAAAGTATTTTCTAGAATATCTCTTAACCTGTGTAGGTCTATTTTTTTTATTTTTATTTTTAGACTGAACTTATGTTTCTTTTGGAAAGAATGCCACAGAGATTAAGTACCCATCGCATCACATCATGTCAGGAGGTATGTAATGACCGCTTTGCTTCACAAGTGATATTAACCATAATATTGTCTTTCAATAAACTTAAGTGTTAATATTAATGCAATTTAGTTTAGCTAATTGTGACCTTTAAAAAAATATTTTAAAACATACCAAAACATAATAAAGATGTTCTCCTAGTTTTGTATAAAAGTATTATTGTTTTGCATTTCAAATTGAGATACATAATCCACCTTGTGTATCCAATTAAGATATATAATCAACCTTCTCTCTGTTACGAGGGATACAGTTTCAAGATTGCTTTTTCCATGCAATATTCAATTTAATCCAATACCAATTAAAAAGGTAATTATTTCCCTATTGTTGCTGCAATGTGCACCAATGCATTCATGTCACATGACTGCTTATGTGTGGATCTGTTGTCACTCTCTCTATTATGATCATTTACTAATATAATTATCTATGCTTGCACCCAAACCACTCTTAGTTAGAGCAGCTTTAAATAAGCCATGGTATCTGGTGATGTAATTGCCTTTACTTTAAAAACATATATGTATATTATTTTTTAGAACAGTTTCAGGTTCACAGCAAAATTAAGAAGATATAGAGTTTCTTAAGAAGATATAGAGATATAAAGTATGCCTCTTTCCCCCATACATGCACTGCCTCCAGGTATATCTTTTGCAATGTTTTGTTATTATTATTATTATCATCATCATCCTGTATTATTAACATTCCTCACCAGAGTGGTACGTTTGTTACAATTGATGATTCTCATTCTTGTATATTCTATGGGTTTGGACAAATTTATAATAACATCTATCCACCATTATAGTACCATACAGAGTATTTTCACTGCCTGATACAACCTCTGCTTTGCCTCATTGTCCCTTTCTAACTTTTAGCCCCTAGCAACCACTGATCTTTTTCTTGTCCACATAGTTTTACCTGTTCCAGGTGTCATATACTTGGATTATATGCTACATAGTCTTTTCAGATTGACTTCTTCCACTTAATAATACACATTTAAGATTTCTCAGCTGGGCGCAGTAGCTCAAGCCTATAATTCCAGCACTTTGGGAGGCTGAGGTGAGAGAATTTCCTGAGCCCATGGGTTTGAGACCAGCCTGGGCAACTTGGCAAGACCTCACCTCTACAATAAATTTAAAAATTAGCTGAATGTGGTGGCACGTGCTTGTAGTTCCAGTTACTTGGATGTCTGAGGTGGAAAGATTGCCTGAGTCCAGCAAGTCAAGACTGTGGTGGCTGGGAGCATTCTATTGCATTCTAACCTGGGCATCAGAGTGACACTCCAACTCAAAAACAAAACAAAACAAAACAAAGATTTGTCCATGTCTTTACATGGCTTCACAGCTCACTAAATAATATTCCATTGTCTAGATGTTTCACAGTTTATTTATCTAATCATCTACTGAAGGACACCTTGGTTGCTTTTATGTTTTGGCAATTATAAATGAAGATGATGTTTGTTTGTTTTGTAGACACAAATTTTCAACTTTTTTTTTATTATCAAAGAGGATTATTGATGAATTGTATGGTAAGAGTATGTTTGGTTTTCTAAAAAAGGGTCAAACTGACTTTTAAAGTGGCTATGCTATTTTGCATTCCCACCAACAGTGAATGAGAGTTCCTGTTGCTCTACATCTTCATCAGCATTTCGTGTTGTCAGTGTTCATAAGTTTGGCCATTCTCATAGGCATGTAGTGATATCTTCTTTTAATTTGCATTGGAAACATCTTTTAATATACTTAGACATACACTCATCATTTGGTGAGGTGTCTGTTAACATCTTTGGCCCATTTTTAATAGTGTTATTTATGTTATTATTTTTCAAATTTGAGATTTTCAATCCTTTATCAGATATATATTTTGCAATGTTTTCTAGTCTGTGGCTTCTTTCTCTTGACAATGTTGTAAAGCAGAAATATTTAATTTTAGTGACCTCCGGTTTTTTAATTCTTTCTTTTGTAGATTATGCCTTTATTGTTACATCTAAAATGTTATTGCCAAACCCAAGGTCATCTAGATTTTCTCCTTCTTCTTCAAAGGTTTGTATAGTTTTATGCTTTACATTTAGGTCTGTGATCTGTCTTAAGATATGTGTGTGTGTGTGTGTGTGTGTGTGTGTGTGTGTGTGTGTGTGTATGAGAGAAGGGAGTGCAGTTTGTAAAACATTTTTCTTTTTCTTTTCTTTCTTTTTTTGAGTAGGAGTGTCACTCTGTTGCCCAGGCTGGAATGTAGTGTCATGCTCACAGCCACCGCAGCCTCAACCTGCTGGGCTCAAGTGATCCTTCTGCCTCAGCTTTCCAAGTAGCTGGAACCACAGGCATTTGCTACCATACCCAGCTATTTTTTTAAAAATTGTAGCGATGAAGTCTGGCCATGTTGCCCAGGCTGGTCTCAAACCACTGGACTTAGGCAATCCTTTCACCTTAATCTCCCAAAGAGCTGGGTTTACAAGCATGAGCTACTACACCCAGCTCATTTTTCTACATGTAGATATCCAGTAGTTCCAGCACCATTTGTTAAAAAGACTGGTTTGTCTCCATTGTATTGCCTTTGTTCCTTTGTCAAAGATTATCTGACTGTGTGTGTGTGTGGGGGGTCTACTTCTGGGATCTCAATCTGTTCTATTTATTTTTTATCTTGTTCTTTTACCAATACCACACTGCCATGATAATTATAGCTTTATAATATAGATGCTTCTCAACTCTCAATGGGGTTATGTCTCAATAAATCCCAAGTTGAAATGCATTTAGCACCTCAAGTAACCCTTTGAAAAGTTGAAAAATGGCAAGTCAACCATACTAAATCCAGATGCTCCTCCATTGATGATGCTGTTATGCCCCAATAAACTAATAATAAAATCAAACCATCATAAGTCAGGGACTGCTTGTATCTATTGAAGTTGGGTAGTGTCAGTCCTCCAACTTTATTCTTCCCTTTGCTATTTTGGAATTTGTTCTCCATATAAACTTTAGAATTAATTTGTCGATATCCACAAAATATAAGTTGCTAAGATTTTGAGAAGGCAGTGAATCTATAAATCAAGTTGGAAAGAACTGACATTTTTACAACGTTGAAGCTTTCTATCCATGAACAAGGAAAATCTTTCCACTTATTTTGTTGTTTGATTTCTTTCATCAGCATTTTGTAATTTTTTTTATATAGACCTGGTACATAGTTTGTAAAATTTATACTTAAGTATTTAATTTTGGGGGTTATGTAAATGGTATTCACATTAAGATAATGAAAAATGTATGGTTTTTAATTTCAAATACATTTGTTTATCACTGGTATGTAGGGAAGAAATAGACTGTTTTGTATTAACCTTGTATCCTACAATTCTTTTATAGCTGCTCATTAGTTCCAGGAGGTTTTTTTTCTATTGTTTTGGGTTATCTATATTTTCATTCATGTTGTCTGTGAACAAAGACAATTTTATGTCTTTTTTCCAAATTTGTACAACTTTTATTTCCTTTCCAATTTTTATTGCAATAAATGACTGTCTTTACTTTTTCAACTTTGCTTTGAGTAATTTAATTAAATGAATTGTCAAATAAATTTTAGACACAACTTATCAATTTCCACAAAAACCATCGGTATAAATCTGTGCAGAATACTCATCTATACACTATTTATATTTCTACATTATGAATAAAGTAAATTTCTCATTTTTATAGGTCTTCTATTCTTACACACATTTCTATCATTTATTTCTAGGTACTTTATAACTTTGATGTTAAATAATACCATTTATAAAATTTAATTTTCTGTAAGTTTTCAGTGTTTTAGAAAAAATGCAACTAATTTTGTACTTTTATGTTTTACTTATTAACATTACTAAATTCATTTAATAAATCTAAATTGCTTGTTTATATATTTTATATTTCACATACATAATTATGTATTTGTAAAAAATACAATTTGCTTTACCTTTCAATTCTTATTTTATTCTTTTTTTCCTGCTTATTTATGCTGGCTAAGATCTCTCTTGTGGTGATGAAACAAAAGTGTCCAAAAGTGTTAATGTTTGTCATTCTTACTTCTTTCTCTCTTTTTTTTGGAAAGCAAGATTTATTGAGAGAAAAAAAAGTGGGAGAGGGCCTGAGGGGGTTGCCCCATTCTTACTTCTTTCTATCTTTTTTGTTACAATTACTCCATTTTATTTTTAGCTATTGTTGTTAATCTCTTACTGTGCCTAATTTATAATTTAAGCCTTATGATAGGCAATTCAGCAATAGCCTTAGGTTATTTCTGATCTCAGATGGAAAATTTGGTACTTTACTAAACACAATGTATGGTATAGTATTTTGTATACACTTCATCAGTTTTAGAGTAAAGTTTCATTTCATTCCCAGTTTGTTTATATTTTTAGCATAGCTTTTAAAATGCTGAATTTCTCACAATTACTTTTCTACTTTTATTCTGAAATTATAGTGAATCATACTGAGTGATCTTCAGATGTTAAACCACCATTACATTCTTGGAATAAAACTAACTTGGCTTTAGTATATTATTCTTTTTCTATATCACTGAATATAATTTACTAATTTTGCATCTATATACCTGAGGCAGTTTGGTCTGTCATTTTTCTTCTTCAAAATGCTTTTCCATGTTTTGGTGTCAACGTTATGCTAACTCATAAAGAGAGTAGGGGGATTTTTCATATTTTTGTATTCTTTGAAGTGTTTGTGTAAGATGTCTTGGAATTTGTAAGAATTCAGCAATGAGCCATTTTATGCTAGACTTCTCTTGAAGAGAAGTTTTAAATAATAAGTGATACAGACTTATTAGAAACCATGCAGGCCAAAATGCAAGAGTACAGAATATTTCCAGGCAGCTAGGAAAATAAGGAGAAAGAAAAGAAAAGAAAGGAAAAATATTTGCCAACTAACAATTCTATATCCAGCAAAAATATCCTTCAAAATGAAAATGAAGTTTAAACATTAAGATAATGAAAAATCTAAGAAATATTTTCACCAGAAACAAAAACCTATAACTGCATTAAATATTAGAAGAAGTTCTTTAGGAAGAAGGAAAATAACACCAGATAGAAACCTGGAGGTAGACATAAAATAGATCATAGATATATAATATATAGATATTAAGAATGAGAAAAATGGTAAATGTGTGACTAAATATACCTTTTCTTTTCTTATTTTTCATTTAAAGTGTATAATTAGCAATGTATTTTAAGGTTTATGAATATTTATAATTAAAAATAACAAAACAGGATAAACAGAGGAATGCTATTTCATGTTTCTGAAATACATATGCAGTAGCGTTATATTTTTTTAAGCAGAGAATGGTAATTATACATGTTGTAAACCCTGCACTAAAAATAAAACAAAGAGATATAGTTTACAAATTGACAGTGAAGTCAAAAATTTTGTGTACTCACAAAAATTACATAAGTATGAGGTATGACATTTCTACAACCTCTCTCACTGTGGGAGCATTTCTGTCCTCTCAATAAATCCTACTTTAAAAAAAAATTCAACACATAAATTTATTTTTCTTTATAGCAGTCCTAAAAGTCCCTTACTTTTCAACATATTTATTTATTTATTTTTGCCTTCTGTGGGATTTTTAGGATTATGCTGTATACATTCTCTGAGAGTACTCATTTCATGCAAACTATATTAGTGTTTGCAATTTTTCTTTATTAATTTTCATTCATCTATATTATACTGACTTTGTAAATAATATACCATTTATTTAACAATTCTACTGTAAATGAGAATTTTTTTGTTTGTTTTGCTTTGCTTTACCATTTTTATTTATTTATTTTTATTTAAAGATGTAGATACAATTCCAGATTAGGTATACAGGTGGTACATGTTTAGGGTCCCCTTATGAGTATGAGAACATGAGGAACTCTGTTCTTTGTTTCTATGATAGATCACCAACACATACACAAAATTTTTCATACACTCACTCACTTACACTGGGACTTCCTTAGTCCAACTGGCTCTACTGCCATCTTCCTGAGAATCTCTGCTTTGCTATTTTTAAACGTCTCAAATTTACAATAAATTCTTTTGTCTCCTTTTATATGCACTCAAGAGTTCTCTGGGATTTAAACCTAGAGGTGGAATTTATGTGTCTCAGAATATGCCCATGCTCATATTACCTGGTAATCTCAAATTATTTTTAAAGTTTCATATGCTGCAAGGGAGTATAATATTACTTTTGTCCCACAAGTTCAACAATGCTATGTATTTTCCAATTTTAATTTTTCCAATCTTGCGGGTAAGAAGTGTTATGCTATGTTTTACATTTGCATTTCATGATTACTGATGAGTTTGAAATGCATTGAAATGCATGTAATTCCATGACAAATGGTTAAAGAGTTTTTGTCATTCGGTAATTTTATTTTAGATGCTACCTCAGATAATTATAATCAAAACAAAAAGTACATATGATCTGGTGATTTTGAATAATATCATTACAGACAAGGGGAAAATGTATGAAGACTTCATAAAGGCACAGACATCAACTATCTTATTTCATATTCCTGAAAGTTATCATTACCGGTATTATGGGGAGGATCTTTTATAGTCCATTTATATCTATATTAAAAACTTTGGGACAACCCTTTCAGGTCCCCTCTCACTGTGAGAGCTTTTCTGTCCTCTCAATAAATCCTGATTTAAAAAAAAAAACTTCAACACATAAATTTTTCTTTATAGCAGTCCCAAAAGTTTCAAGCTACAAACTTGATAACTTCAAGTACAGATTTCTTGCTAGGTCAAAGTGGTATGTTCTTGAACATCATGGAGGAATGACAAAATGAGATGCTTGGAAACTTTTCTTAGTCATGTCACATTTCTCTCAGATGACATCCCTACTTTTAGTAATTTATAAACAAACATTCTTAATGATTAACAGGTGTGAAAAATCAAGAATTTTTAAATGGAGGATCACAGTAGTACCATAAGTTTCTTTAGAAACAAGAATTTAGATACTATATTGTTTATGTAAAGGATTTAAACATTTGCAGTTTATACTTCATACATTTAATTTCAAATTACTTAGACTTTTCATGTTTGGGATACAGTTCAATTAAATGTCAACAAATATTAGTTTGCTAATATTTGTTAATATTAGTTTAGTTAAGTAATAAAGAATTTATGCATGAATACCTCAAATAGACCTTAATTTAGTTCTACTGTATGATTTTTAAAAATTATTTTAAGACTTATACATAGCCTATAAAATGATTAAAGAAGTTCACATGATTTAAGAAATGTCAACATATTTATAATGAAAATTATATTATTTTTATGATGTTAATTATATTTTATTATAATTGCAAAATAATTATAATTTTATAATTATAACAAATTTTTTTAGAATTTTAGTTCTTAAAAGACTAAAGTTGAAACAATAAATTAGCTTTAATATTACAAGGGTGATTTCCAAGTTACTTCTACTTTGCTAGATTAATAAAATGTATTTATATTGGTATGACAAAGGATAAATATATTATCAATAAGAGCATGAAAACTGAAACCATAAACTGTAGACATTTCTCCAAAGAAGATATACAAATAGAAAACATGTGAAAAGATGCTTAGTATCATTAGTTGTTGGAGGGATACAAATAAAACCAAAATGAAGTACTGCTTTATATACTCTAGCATGGCTATAATAAAAAAGAGATAGATAATAAAAAGCACTGAGGAGGGTGTTGTGAAATTGTAACCCTAATATGTTACTAATGATTATGTAAATTGATACAATAATTTTGGAAAATACTTTAGTGGTTTCTTGAAAAGTTAAATAAAAATTTACCATGCAGTCTATTAATTTGGGAGCATCTAGCCAAGAACAATTTTAAAAATATTTCCACAAAAGGACTTAGATGTTAATGCTCATCAAAATAATATTCTTAACAGACATAACTGGAAGCAAATGTTCATCAGCACAATGTGGCTATCTGTACAGTGGGATTCTAATCAACAATGAAAAGTAATAAAGTACTGAAATATGGCACAACATGGATGAGCCTCAAAAATATTTTACTAAGTGACAGAATCCAGACACAAAGATTCACTGTATGATTCAACTTAAGTGAATTTCCCAAGAAAGGCAAATCTAGACAGTGGATCAATTTTTGCCTGGTATTTGCAAGTGGGAACAGGGATTGATTTCAAATAGGTATAAAAAATATTTTGGGGTGATGGAAACATTCTACAGCTTGATGTTTACTATGGTTGCACAACTCTACTATTGCATTAAAAATCAAGTTTTTTACCTGCAATGAATGCATTTTATGGATGAAAATTATACTTCAATAAAGCTATTTCTAAAATAATGAATCCGTTTCATATTCAACTGAAAAACTGGTGCTTCAGATTTTGCATATTCATTTCCATTCTGTAGGTTGCCTATTTGCTCTGTCGATTTTTTTCTTTTGCAGTGCAGAAGCTTTTTAGTTTAATGAAGTCCCACTTGTTTACTTTTTTGTGTGTGTTGCATTTGTTTGGGGGGTTTTAGTCATAAATTATATGCCTACGCCAATGTCCAGGAGAGTTTTTCCTTTTCTTTTAGGATTGTTATACTTTCATGTCTTATATTTAAGTCTTTAATTCACCTTGAGTTAATTTTTGTATATGTTGAGATGTATGGGTCCAGTTTTAATCCTCTGCATATGGCTGGCGAACTCTCCCAGGACAATTTATTGAATAAGGTGTCCTTTCCCCATTATTATTTTTGTCAACTTTGTTGAAGATTAGTTAGTTGTAGGTATGTCCTTTATTTCTGGGTTCTCTATTTAGTTTAATTGATCTGTGTACAAATATTTTACTTTTTTATACTTACTATAGCCTTGTAGTATAATTTGAAGTCTGATAATGTGATGTATTTGGATATATTCCTTTTGTATAGGATTGCTTTGACTGTTTGGACTCTTTATTGGTTCCATATGAACTTTAGAGCTTTTTTTCCCTAATTCTGCGGAAAATGGCACTGGTCATTTGATAGAATTGCATTATATCTGTAAATTTGGGGGGCAGCATAGTCATAATAACAATACTGATTCTTCCAGTTTATAAGCATGGGACATTTTTTCATTTGTTTGTTTATCTATAATTTATTTCTTTAGTGTTTTGTATTTCCCTTTATAGGAATCTTTCATCTCATTAGTGAATTGTATTCTTGAGTATTTTATTTTGCGGCAATTGTAAACAGGATATAGTGCTTTATTTTAGTTCAAGGATGCAATAATGGTTTAATGTACACAAAACAAATTATTGTGATCCACCTCATAAACATAACTAAAGAAAAAACCCATATGATCATCTCAATAGATAAAAAACATTTCATAAAATCTAGCATCAGCCGGGCTCGGTGGCTCAGCCTGTAATCCCGTGCTTTGGGAGGCTGAGGTGAGTGGATTGCCTGAGCCCGCGGGTTCAAGATCCGCCTGGGCAACTTGGTGAGACCTCATCTCTACAATAAATCAAAAAATCAGCCGGGCATGGTAGCGCAGGCCTGTAATTCCGGCTACTCGGAAGGCTGAGGCAAAAGGATCGCTGGAGCCCAGCAGGTCGAGGCTGCAGTGGCCGGGAGCGGCCACTGCACTCCAGTCTGGGCGACAGAGTGAGACTCCAACTCAAAAAAAAAAAAAAAAAAAAAAAATCTAGCATCTCTTACGATAAAAATCCTCAACAAACTTTGTATCAAAAGAACATATCTCAAAATAATAAGAGCCATATATGACAAGCCCTCAGTCAACCTCTTACTGAAAGAGAAAAAGTTGAAATCATTCCTTTTAGCAACTGGATCAAGACAAGAATGTTCACTTGATCACTCCTATTCAATACAGTACTGGAAGTCCTAACCAGAGCAACCAGGCAAGAGAAAGAAGCAAAAAGCATCTAAATTGTAAAAGAGGAAATAAAATGGACTCTGTTTGCCTCTGACATAATCAAGTACCTAGAAAACCCTAAAGACTCCTCCAAAAGATTCCTAGACTAGATAAACAACTTTAGTAAAGTTTCAGCATACAAAATTCGTGTATAAAAATCAGTTGCATTTCCATACACCAATTGCTTTCAGGCTGAGTCAAATCGTAAATTTTTATTAAATAATAATCTTTGAGTATCATCTATGTGCCAAGCCTACTGCTAAGTATCGGCGTTAAAAATATGTCCCTTGTCTCACTCCAGCTGGTAATGTGGGCATTCAAGCAATTGTGTGTAATGTGCAGCCTTCAACTTCCAATTATTTTTTTACCTTGTCAGTCATACTTGGTCTCCTCTTGATGTTCTAGATTATATTACCTGTCATAGCTTAAATAATATATATTTGGAAGCACAGGAAATATTTAATTTAGTTCATTATCATCATAGTTACTCATAAACATTTTGTTTGTTGGTTATATGTGCTAATACTAAAAAATTATGTATTTAATTCAAGAGTACAGATATCTCACCACCTTTATAATGCACATTGCATTTTAATGTTTAATAATTAGATGAAGTTGATGTAATTTAAAATTAACCATAACAACAACAGAAAGGCGCAAGTTAAATGTGTAAAAAATATTGAAAATAATTATTTAATAAAACTCTTAAATAAAATCTATGAATTAGAAATATAGCTATTTGAAAACTTGAATATACTTTTATCTCGCTACAGTTTGGATTCCATCTAAACACTTTGAACTTAAACAGGTTTGAATAGAGCAAAGATTTTATAATCTAATATGTAACAATTATTTTCATGTGTGCTACATCTCAGTTTCATGGAACACTGGTAAAATAATGTTTACCTTTTCAATCCAGAAATAATGAAACAGAGCAAAAGCATATATAATATTCAATTAAGCTGGAAAAAAGCTTTACTCTCATAATTCTCTTCTTTCCCCTTACTCAATGCATGATTTATATCAAATAATAAAGTGAAATTTCTTTACTTTATTAAGATTACTTCTGTCTATTTGTTCAATTTATTTTCATTTCTGCTTTTATTTCTAGGACTCAGGTCTATTTCTAAAATGTTTTTGAAATTAGAAAAATAACTTTTTCTATTTTATGTAATCTTTTATTCTTGTTTGCTTTTTTGTTTTGCTGTTTAATCAAGAATACTTTATTATTCCAGATCGTAGGATTTTTTCTAGTTGCTTTCCTGACAGTTGCGAAGTTTAGTGGTGTAGAAATTACACCTGCCAAAAGGTCCCAAAACTACAGAAAATGTCAGAACACCTAATTAGTTAAATTCAGTGATTCCTTAAAATAACTCACTTTATTTGGTTTAAAAATTATGTGAAGATGTCAACAGTGGATTATAGACAAAGGAGCATTGTGAAATACATAACTATATTGAATGCTCAAAAATATAGATAATATCTTCTGTA
Organism: Tarsius wallacei; assembly: GCA_963574415.1. NCBI lineage: Eukaryota > Metazoa > Chordata > Mammalia > Primates > Tarsiidae > Tarsius > Tarsius wallacei. The sequence continues at coordinate 1,294 of CAUYQG010190012.1, read as the reverse complement.
GGTGTTCTTTCTTTCTTTGTCTTCTTTGTTTCATGGATTGTAAGAAGGGGTTGGACTGGCCCTTGATGTCTTCCATTAGACAGTTTATAGGCATACTGTGGCAAACCAGTTCTCCCTTCCACCCCTCTAGTTTCTCTGGTTATTGCGAAACTGATGAGTCAGTGTTTGGTAGATCCTTGGGCTAAGGTTGACAGTATAGCAATACATCTTTACTAATATTAAAAATAATAAAATGTTTTGATCCAATATTCATTTCTTGTTCTCAATTGCTTAGAAAAATGAAGTGAATAATTATTAAATCGAAATAAAGACAATTTAAGAAAGGTTTTGTTGGAAACTTACAAATCACTCTGGATACTTGACTAAGACTTTTTCACAACTTGGCACGGTTAATTTTGGACATTAGTTAATGTTCAAAATAGTTGGCTCAAGATCAAAATTTCCCATATGGCATATGTTGTGCGGTACCCAGCCCTTACCTCGCTCCACCCTATCACCGAATGATAAAGTAACAAAATATGTTAACGGCATTTTTGGAGTGCAGTAGACAAAATATGGTAAAAACATACTTTGGAAATAAAAAATATACTGTGGACAAAATATACTTTGTATATTTTTGCAACTTTTTCATAATCAGATATTATTTTAATATAAAACATTAAAATATATATATGTTTTTGTTCTATGTCATAGTGACTTTTCTTGCTACACTGACCTTTGAAAGATTAGAAAATATAATTACAAATATTTCTTATATTAAAAGCAGCAATAAAATATATTACTATGTTTTTTAGTATAACAATTTTTTTTATTGTTACAGCACTTTTTTATTGCCTCTTATTTTTTTGTTTTTATTTTAAATATATTTTTTATTTTAAAATTGTGGGATACATTTAAGGGTTAGGTTTAAAAATATGCATCATTCAGGCACCCTTGTTGATAAGGGGTGTCCCTCCATCCCCAGATAGATATTGACTACCATTAATCCCACCACCCTTGCCCTCCCTGCCCCCCCATAGATTTCCACCAATGTCAATCCCTTTCTTACAGTATTATGATAGATGTTCAAGGTCCACTTATGAGTGAGAACATGTGATACTCAGATCTTTGTTGCTGTGAAAGATCACTCAGTATTATAGACTCTAGTTCCATTCAGGTTGCTGCGAAATTTATGATTTTGTTCTTTTTATAGCTGCGTAGTATTCCATCGTTTATATGTACCACATTTTTTAATCCAGTCCTCTTTTGATGGACAGCATGGTTGGTTCCAGGTTCTTGCTATTGTGAACAATGC
>CAUYQG010190009.1:0-13442 GCA_963574415.1 Tarsius wallacei | reverse complement strand
GAAGGGAGGGAAGGAGAGGAGTTAGGGGAGGAGGAGGAGGTGGAGGAGGAGGGCGATGTTGATGACAGTGATGAAGAGGAGGATGAAGAGGAGGAGGAGAGCTCCTCTGAGGGTTTGGAGGCTGAGGACTGGGCCCAGGGAGTAGTGGAGGCCAGTGGCAGCTTCGGGGGTTACGGTGCCCAGGAGGAGGCCCAGTACCCTACTCTCCATTTCCTGGAAGGTGGGGAGGACTCTGAGTCAGACAGTGAGGAAGGGGAGGAAGATGAGGAAGAGGATGATGAAGATGAAGATGATGAAGACGATGAGGAGGATGGTGATGAGGTGCCTGTACCCAGCTTTGGGGAGGCCATGGCGTACTTCGCCATGGTCAAGAGGTACCTGACCTCCTTCCCCATTGATGACCGCGTGCAGAGCCACATCCTCCACTTGGAACATGATCTGGTCCATGTGACCAGGAAGAACCACGCCAGGCAGGCGGGAGTTCGGGGTCTTGGACATCAAAGCTGAGTCACTGGGCCTAGCTGTGGCCCCCAACCCAGATTGGCAGCGCCAGCCCAGGGCACAGGACTCTCTGGGCACCCGCTGTGCATGGAGCCAGAGTGCAAGCCCCGGATCCTTTAGTGATGCTTCCCCTGGCCCTGTGACAGGCCCAGGGCTGAGGTCAGCCTCACTGCCTGCTTATTGCCTCTTTCTCAGAATCCTCTTTCCTCCCCATTTGCCCCTGGGCTGGGGGACCAGGTGGGGTGGTGGGGAGCTGTCCGGTGCTACCACACCGTGCCCTCAGTGGACTAACCACAGCAGCAGCCAGGGATGGGCCCTGGAAGCTCCCGGCCAGAGAGTGCCTCTCCCCTCTGCTGTCCACATCAGGTCTTTGGTGGGGGGGACCCCAAAGCCATTCTGGGAAGGGCTCTAGAGGAAGGTCCAGCCTAGACCCCGCAAGGCTGGCAGCCACCACCCCCACCCCCAGGCCGCCTCGAGAAGCACAGTCTAAACTCACTGCAGGCTTCTGAGCCTGCCTCTGCCTGCTTTCCGCCTCCCCACCCCTTTCTCTGGCCCAGTCCGTGTGACTTTGGCCCTTGGTTATCTTTCCAGATTGGAGGTTTCCAAGAGGCCCTCCAGGGGAGTGACAATGGGAGCTTCCCTTATGGGCAGCTGTAGGCCCCATGCCTCTCCACCCTCTCTGGCAGGGCCCATCCTGGGCAGAGGGGCCTGGGGCTGGGCCCAGAGTCCAGCCATCCAGCTGCTCCTTTCCCAGTTTGAATTCAATAAATCTGTCCACTCCCCTTTTGTGGGGGTGAACATTTTAACAGCCAAGGGTGCATCCTTCATGGTCTGGGCTTGCGTCTGTCTTGGGGGACACCTTCTTCCCTGTTCCCTTTGGTCCTTGCTCTGGTGGGATGTGGAAGCAAGTGTTGAAGGTGGCCCTCACTAGGGTGAGGGGCAGGGGGAACCCTCGACATCCTTATCCAAGTGTTGTCTAGGTTTGTGAAGGAAGGCAGCTTCAGTGTACTTAAGGGGTGGGTTTGAGGGAGCCTAGCCTTGCACAGCTGTGGGTCACTTTGCTGGGACTGAAGGGAGGGAGCTAAGAGACTCTTTCCGGCCAAATCAAGCAATATGCACCTGGGAACTGCACGGACCAAAGCTGGGTTTGAAAGGCCTTTATAGGAGGGAGGCCAGGACAGAAGGAAAGTGGTGTTGGGGCAGCTTCCGAGGTCCAGAGTGGAATTGGAGGGGCATATGGGGCATCCTTCAGTTCACCTGTGGTCCCTTAAGAGGGATCCCTGTAGGCCTTTCAGTGATGAATGTCTCCAGGCTTGGTGGCCACCCTTGGACACAGCAGGAGGAAGGTGAAATTACTAAAACAGATTGCACCCCCAAGAAGCAGAGGATGAGTTGGTAACTCCCTGTGTGATGCCCTCCAGGGGCCCCTCAGTCCAAAGGTGAGGACAGACCTCTGCTGATCTACCCTTTCCTTTCAGGGCCCAGCCATTCCCCTCCCTAACCTTCCCTCATTGAGGCCCTCAGGCTCCAGCAGTTTCAGCCAGGGGAAGGCCTGGGCCTGAGCAGAGCTGGCAACTCTGGGCCCCAAACCGGTTTTACCACCTCCCCTGGGGCTGGCACATCACCTCTGCATTTCCTTCCCCACCCCTGCCCTCCCTTGCCACCAAGTTTCTCTGCTCCCCCTTCTGGAATGTTAAGGGGGGGTGGATAGTCAGGTCATCTCTTGTCCCTTGCCTGCCCTGGGTGTGGTCCCTTCTAGAAAGGCAAGGCCACTCTGCATGACTTTAAGGCAAAGCAAAGTGACTTCCACTCTTGGCCTTTTGCACTTCTGGCATTCCGGAAACCACCCCCCCCCCCCCCAGGCCTTTAAGACTTTGGAACTACATGACAACAAAAAGTAGCTGGGACTCTCCTTGCTCCCCTAATCTGTGCCCTGGAGTAGGAGACCAGAAAGCCATGAGGAAATCCAGCCTATGCCCTGGCCCCCTCCCCGAGCCCCACCCCCGCACCAATGCAGTTCCCTTATCTGAAGTACCAACAAGGCAAATGACTTCCATTTGTCTCCTGCCAAAAAGAACACCTTATTTGCTGGGACTAAGATTGTCTCGTGAATGATAACGCAAGCTGATGTTAATAGGGCCCTTGCTCTGTGTCAACTTCTGTGCTGGACACTTTGGATGCTCACATAGCCCCTATGAGGCCGATAAAGCCATGAGAAGACAAGTGTAGAGAGGTCCGGTCATGTCCCCAAAGCCACAGTGTTGGTCTGTGGTAAAAGCAAGCTTTGACCCCAGGCTGACTCCAGAAGTACCCCTTCATGAAAGAGGGACCCATATTCCTAACCCTCCCAAGGGTAGTGCTGTTTTGAAATGGAACTAGGTACTGAAATCAATTTCTAATCCATAGAGGAATAGTCTTTGGAGGGAAATGAGGGATGTGGAGTGTATGCTGCTTCTTTACCTATATTTAACTCTCACGACCCCAGTTCCCATACAAACACAAGTCTTCTGTAAATACTAACAGTTCTCTATTTGCAAAGCTCTTTCCCATTACTTTATTGGGACGAGTAGGCGAGACCCATTCCCATTTTACAAAGGAGAAAATGGAGTTAAGAAGTTAAATGACCTGCCCAAGGTTCTTGCCTGGAACTCTGGTGTTCTTCCTGGGAGTCTGTTTGGGTTACATATTAAATGCCCCACCAGCACATTGCTGGGAAGGGCGAGTGGCAGTGGCCCTATAAACACAGAGCCTTGGAGAGGGACCCAGCAAGGAAGCACAGTCACACAGCCTGTCACACAGTCCCAGATGAGTAGGAGATTATTAACAGTGGACTCACAGATAAAGAGGATAAAGCTGACAAACGTTAGGGTGCTGCCTTCATTTGGGACTGACTGATAAAGGGTCCAGAAGGGGAATCCCAACCCCAGGACTGCAGATGCAGAAGCTATGGGGGTCCGACTGGCTTTAGCAGGCCCCTGTAGTGGTCCATGGCTGGTCAGCAGGTGTCGTGCAGTGTTCACAGAAGTAATGCTTTATTAGGAAGGAGAGGAAGGCGAGGACACCGTTGCCTTTTCAAAGCTGGGGCCTGAGAGGAGGCAGTACAGAAACTACAACTCCCAGAAGTCCGTGCTCTCGGGCGAGTCGGGGCTGGTTGCCATGGTTTCAGAAAACAATATGGCCGCCCCCAGTTGGGACGTGAGTCTGTGGTTTAGGGAGGCGGATGCAGGTATCGGCTCCTGCAGTGGCGAGAAAGGAAGCGCTGGAGGGTCGTGAGGCTGCGGCTGGACGGGGCACTACTGGAACGGCCTGGCCTCGCTGAGGGCGCCAATGGCGGGCAGCGTGGACGAGGAGGCTCTGCATCAGCTGTACCTGTGGGTAGACAACATCCCTCTATCCCGGCCCAAGCGAAACCTCTCCAGGGACTTCAGTGATGGAGGTGTGTGCCCTTGTGTGTCTACGTGTGTTTTGTCCTGTATGTACATGTACAACAGGTCTGTGTACATACTGTCTCTTTGTGCTTGTGTGCCTGTTTGTGTATGTGTGTGAGGTGGCGGGATCTGTTTCCTGGGACTTCAACAGAAGTATGTGCTCGTGTGTGTTTTCTATTTGTGTCTGTGTGTGAACAAAGAGTTTCCATATGTGTGTCTACCTGTCCTAACCTGTGCGCAGGTGGTAGGTATATGTGTGTGCCTTAGACTCCCTCCAGGGACCTTTTTTTTTTTTTTTTTTGTGTAGGAATCTCACTCTGTCGCCCAGGCTGGAGTGCAGCCATCGCAGCCTCGACCTGCTGGGCTCAGGCGATCCTTCCACCTCAATCTTCCAAGTAGCTGGAACCGCAGGCGTGTGCCACCATGCCCGGCTAATATTTTTGATTTACTGAAGAGATGAGGTCTCGCCAAGTTGCCCAGACTGGTCTTGAACCCCTGGACTCAGGCAATCCTCTCACCTCCGCCTCCCAAAGTGTTGGGATTACAGGTGTGAGTCCTCCAGGGACTTTAATGGCTAAGATATGTGTCTGCAAATGTATTTGTGCATTTCTGTATGTGCTCACTCATTGTGTGTTCTATATGCCTATCTTGTGGAAGTCTGAACACATGTGTGCTCATATGTGTGTTGACATGGTCTGTCTTGTATATATTTGGGTGGGTTTGTGCATATATATATTTCTCTGTGATTGTGTAGGTGTCTGTGTTTCTAGGAGTGTTTCCTGGGGTTTTAATGACAGAAGTATGCCTCTCTGTATGTATTTGGGAAGGCTATGGGAACATGTGACTCTGTGCTATTGTGTGTGTGTGTTCTACATGTGCACCTATATGTTTCTGGCATGTGCTTGTTCTGTGTATCTATACATTGTACGCTAGTCTGTGACTCTCTCAGGACTTTGGTGTCAGAGTGTGTGTGTGTACAACCATGTGAATTCATAGGGTGGGGCCCAGGTTCCTGAAAGTCTCTCTTAGAGACTCATTCTTTGCTAGAGGAACAGACCCTTAGTATTCCCATGCCCTGGATTAATGGGAAGGAATGCAGCTCTCTGAGGTATGCTGGAAGTTTAGTGTCTACCTGATCACTGATCTTAGTTTCTTTGTCTCCTTTCCTATCATCCTTCCCCTTTCTGTATCACTACCTCTTCCCTGGGTTCCCCACTCTGCCATGCCTGATTATCTCCCCACTTCTTCCACCTCCTTCTTCTTTACCCATACCCCCACCTTCCATGTCTGCTGCTACCCCTGCTCCCTCAGTCCTGGTTGCAGAGGTCATCAAGTTTTACTTCCCCAAGATGGTGGAGATGCACAATTATGTCCCCGCCAACTCTCTCCAGCAGAAGCTCAGCAACTGGGGTCATCTGAACAGGTAGGGAAACCTGAGTGCAGGAGTAGGGATCTCCAGCCCCATCCTGGGTCCCAAGGAAGGGCTGACCCAGCCCCTTCACCTTCCTGTGGCCTTAGCTGCATTGGTGGCAGCGTGGGAAGGGCCAACACTGACAGAATCTGCCTGGTAACAAAATCAAGGAACTCTTTATTGGGACAGAGACAAGAACCCTCAGGACATTCCAGAGGAGGGCTCAGATGCGATGCCCTTCCATTCCCCCAGGGCCTGGCACTCAGGACGGCGACCACCATGTCCCTTCCTTCTCCCCCACCCCCCTCCCTTCTTTCCATCAGGAATCAGCTTGCCATCTTTGTGTCTAACACCCCCCCCCCCCCAGGAAGGTACTAAACAAGCTGAACTTCTCAGTACCGGAGGATGTGATGCGCAAGATCGCGCAGTGCACCCCGGGCGTGGTGGAGCTGGTGCTCATCCCGCTGAAGCAGCGCCTGGAGGAGCGGCAGAGGCGCAGGAAGCAGGGCGCTGGCTCCTTGCAGGTGCCACCCGCTTGAGCTTCTCCCACTATTCTGGGGAGACTTCCCAGACAGCAGAAAGCCTTGCCTTAGTGGCAAGTGTTGGGGAGGGATGTCTGGCTAAGGAAACCCTGGTCTGGGGGACCATGGAAGGGACATGGGGCTCCTTGGGATGACAGCCTGGGCTCACAGAGGACTGTGGGGATTCTTTCAGGAACTGGCTCCCCAGGATGGCAGTGGCTACATGGATGTGGGTAAGGTGGCCTTTCCCAGTTCTCCTGTCCTTTTTCCTATGACTTGTGAGTGTGGGAGGTGGGGGAACAGGAGAATGGGACTCCTCCACTTGCCTTGTCTCACTCAGGTTTATCCCAGAAGGCCCGAGGTGAAGGTGCCCTGCACCCTCAGGGAGGGGGACAGCTCAGGTAAAGAAGCTGGGAGTTCCTGATTTCACCAGGCTTGGTGATCTCCCCACCCAGACTTGGGCATAGGGGTGGGGGCGGGGCAGGCTGCACCTGGGAAGGTGGGTAGGCAGGAAAGGGGTTAGAGGGGGAAAGGGGCAGGACTGATCTAGAGTACTGAAAGGGTGAGAGTGGGGCCCGAGGTCCAGGCATCTGCTAAACTGCTTCCCATTCCAGAGGGGGGAGGCCACCAGCACCTCAGCCTCCAGGGTATAGCCAGGCACTGCAGGGCGACCCAAGCTTCGTCCTCCAGATCGCTGAAAAGGAGCAAGAGCTTTTGGCCTCACAGGAGACCGTGCAGGTGAGGTGGGCACGCTGGGAGGCTGGCTGGTGAGGGTGGGGGCTTGCAGAGGCGGAGGCAGAAGGGAGCAGGCCGCCAAACTTGACCTTTGCGCGGTACGCTCCAGGTCCTGCAGATGAAGGTCAGGCGCCTGGAGCACCTGCTCCAGCTCAAGAACGTGCGCATCGACGACCTCTCCCGGCGGCTCCAGCAGGCGGAGCGCAAGCAGCGGTGAGCGGCGGCCCGGACCGCGCGGGACGCCCCAGTACCCGCCAGACACCGCGCCCGACCCACCCACCCGCTGACGGATCATTGGGAGGGCGGAGCCGGCTGTTCGCACGAGCCTCCTGGGGATGGGTGACGGTGGGAGACGATGGGACAGGAGCCCTTGGAGCAGAGGCCCGGGACTGAGCCGCCTACTTCCACTCCATCCGAGTCAGCAGAATGGACCACTTTCCAGAGCTCAGAAGACACATGCAGAGACCAGGCGTGCCCTCCTACATAGCAGTGTCAGACACCTCGGGCCTGACCTTGCAGCTCCCAACGCTGGACCTTGGAGGACAGTTCCCTGGCTCAGTCTACGCGCCCAGAACCAGGTCCCCACTTAGCTCTGAGGACAGTGGTGTCTCCATACAGGCTAATTTTCCATGCCCTCAGCCAAGGGGGAAGCTGCCCCGGGCTGCTGATGGGCTCCCTTGGCCCTCCTGGGAGCTTACCTGGGACCCAACTTGGGGCTGCAGACAGCAGCAGCTGGAGAGGAAGGGTTGAGGAGTGGGATCAGCCAGGAGTAGGTAGGACATCTGCTGTGCCTATAACAATTGCTCTCCCTGCCCATGGATTGCTGTTGAAAATGTTTGTAGGATATTGTGCAGGACTGACCCCATTAAAGGTATTGTTGTGTTCTCCTTTCCTGTGCCCGTTCTTCTTTCTGCCTGAATCCTTGAGGACAACCAGTTCCTGCTCCCCTTGTCTTCTACCTCCACCCCACCTTAAGTAAAAGAAAGAGCCAGAGTGGGTCTCATGGGTGGCTGGGTCACATGTGGTCGCTGCTTGATAGGCTAATGATATCACCAGGGGTTAGGTTTTGTACACTATGATAGGCTGTAGATTGACTCTTGAAACCCGCTCTCACAGTATCCTCCAATTGTGTCCAAACCCAACCCCGACCCAGGCTTCAGATTCTTCCCAACTGTGGCCACATACTCACCATCAGCCCTGTCCAGGGACTGAACCCTAACTTGGCCCTCTGTATGACTCCATCCTTGCCCACAGACTAATCCAAATTCTATGGACTGAGACCAAGCTTTACATCCAACACTGACCAGGACACTATGGCCATGGCATGACCCTATCTCTGATGATTTGCTGACTACTGGTAATGTTGAGCATTTGTAAATTCCAAGATCCAGTAATTCCATTCCTAGGCATATACCCATGGAAAACTTTAACCTCTTGTGTTGCTGTGTTATAGCAATGTTCATAGCAACACTCTTTGTAATAGCAAAGGAACTGAAAAGAGCCTGTATTAGTTATTTTTATGGTGTAACAAATTACCACCAATGTAGTGGCTTAGAACAACACAAGCTTATTATCTCACATTTTCTATGGGTCAAGAGTCTAGGTTGGGTCCTCTGCTTCAAGGCTTCCCACAAGGCTGCAATCAAAGTGTTGGCCAGAACCATGGTCTCGTTTGAAAGCTCGACTGGGGAAGAATACAAGCTCACTTGGTTGTTGACAGAACTCAGTTTCTTTCTTTTGTGTGTGTGTGTGTTGGAGTCTCACTCTGTCACCCAGACTGGAGTGCAGTGGCCGCTCCCTTCCAAGTAGCTGGAACTACAGGCGCGCGCTACCACACCCGGCTGATTTTTGATTTATTGTAGAGATGAGGTCTCACCAACTGGCTCGGGCTCAGGCAATTCACTCACCTCAGCCTCCCAAAGCACGGAATTACAGGCTGAGCCACTGAACCTGGCTCAGAACTCAGTTTCTAGTGAGCTGTTGGACCTAGGGCTTCAGTGTTTTAATGGTTGTTGGCTAGGGGCTGCCCTCATTTCCATGCCATGTGGCCTTCTCCAGTATGATAGCTTACTTCATCAAAGCCAGTAAGGGAGAAAGTTGATAGAATCTGCTAGCAAGAAGGAAGTTGCAATCTTATCTAATGTAATCACAGAAGTGCCATTCAGTCACATTTACTATATTCTATTTATTAGAAGCAACTCACTGGGTCCAGCCTACGTTCAATGAAAGGGGTGAATACCAGGAGGCAGGGCCATTGGAAGCCATTTTAGGAACTGTCTACCACAAGGAGGAAAAAGTAATGAAAGGCTAAAATCTAGGATAGTGGTTACCTCTGAGTAGAAGCAAGGGTAAAGGTTGTCAGAAGCACATGAGTAGATGTAAGTTCTTTGTAATAGTTTAATTCTTGGAGCACGTGGTGGGTTTATAGGTGTTCATAAGTCAGTCATTTATGGACAAATAGGGAGAGAATATCATGAACCAAGGATTACATCCAGTTCAATTCAATAATATTTAAAATATTATATAATAAATGAAGATAAAAGTTGGTGACTCCTCCTGACCTTGGTCTGAGCCCCATCCCTGCACTCAGTCTGGTCTTAGGTTAACACTAGCACTAGCCTGACCCACCACTTGCCCCAAACTAACCGCTAGTCCTTCACGACTTATTGTAGGCTATGGAGCACTGCAACCTCTCCATAGCCTGCATTAAGTCGCCAGATTTCTTTCATTTTATAATTATTTTCTTTCTTTCTTTCTTTCTTTCTTTCTTTTCTTTTTTTGAGATAAGTTCTTGCTCTGTCACCCAGGTTGGAATGCAGTAGCACAATCACAGCCTACTGCGCCCTCAACCTCTTGGCTCAAGTGATCCTTTCGTCTCAGCTTCCCAAGTAGCAAGAACTATAAGCATGGGCCACCACACCTGGCTAATTTGTTAGTTTTTTGCATAGATATGGTCTGGCTGGTCTCGAGCTCTCAACCTCAAGCTGTCCTCCTCAAAGTGCTGGAATTGCAGGTGTGAACCACCACACCTGGCCTCCAGAGTTATATTCTCTGAAACTCTCATCCATGTAACCACACCTGTAGTCTCCTTTATGTAAAGCTGGTAGAAAAGGCTTATGGAAGGACTGAGGATTAAGAGGTGGGGGGCTTGGTTCTGCCTTGGCAGTAGCACAGTGGACCCAGATTACAAGTCTGATGGCTGAGGTCACCACCTCACCTGTTGGCCTCCTTCATGGCGGAGGGTGGGCCAGGTCCTGGAGTTTCTTCCACCTTGAGACCTCTACCCCTGGTATCCAGATATCTCTGAGTCTGTCTCAACCCACAAGCCTACTGCAAAACCCTACAAATCAAACCCTAAAAGCAATTTGAGAATTTACTGATTGTTTCTTGGGACTATGAAAGTGGATTACATTACACGTAATTTAAAAAGTGAATTGCATTACACATTATAACTCTATAACTCTTCTTTAAACATTTCTATGGTTCTCCAAATCTCCCCTCTGATAGCCACTGTCATATTTCTTTCCCTCTGCTTCCCACTCCCCTCTCCTCTTTCTGACGCACACTAAATTTGACTTCCTCAGGTTTGTTCATTAACGCCTTTAAGATTTGAGTGCATACTATATACTAAATACCAGTACACAAAAAATGAGTATAAAACATGATTTGTTCTCCCCAGTGTTCACAATCCTACAGAGGAGAAAGGCATATAAAAAGAATTTAACCAGCCTGGACAACATAGCAAGACTTCATCTCCATGAAAATAAAAAAATTAGCCAGATAGGTGGTGCACACCTGTAGTCCCAGCTACTCAGGAGGCTGAAGCAGGAGGATCACCTGAGCTCAGAAGTTTGAGGCTACAGTGAGCTGTGATTATGCCACTGCACTCCAACCTGAGTGACATTATGAGACCACAACTTTAAAAAAAAGAGTATTTTCAATTGCTATTTAATTTGTTTTTTGAGTTGGAGTCTCACTCTGTTGCCCAGGCAGGAGCGCAGTGGCACGCTCACAGCCACCACCACAGCCTTGACCTTCTGGGCTCAGGCGGTCCTTCCACCTCAGCCTTCCAAGTAACTGGAACTACAGGCGTTCATTACTACACTCAGAAAAATTTTTTGATTTATTGTAGAAGTGAGGTCTTGCCAAGTTGCCCAGGCTGGTCTCAAATTCCTGGGCTCAGGCAATCCTCTCGCTTCGTCCTCCCAAAATGCTGGGATTATAGGTATGAGCCACTGTCTTGCTAAAATTTATTATTTAATGTTTTAAATAGATAAAACATCCATATTATTTTTTTAAGCAGATAAAAAATGAAAAGTCTCTTTGTTCCCTGCACATCTCTAATAAGTTACCTCTATCTTTACTTTGGTGTACCCTTCCAGAATGTCTTTATGTGAATATAAGCAAACATGCACATTTGTTGTCTTACCCCTATTTTTAAAAAAATTCCAAAGGGCAGCATACTATACATTCTGTTGTACATTTTGATTTTTCACCCAGCAAGACTTCTTTTAGATCTGTGGTGATTAGTTTTATATGCCAACTTGACTGAGCCACAGGGTGCCCAGATAGTTCACCAAACATTATTCTGGGTGTTTCTGTGAGAGAGTTTTGGGATGAGATTAACATTTAGATTGCCCACCCTATTGTGGACGGGCCACATCCAATCAGTTGAAGGCCTGAATAGAGTGAAAAGGCTGACCCCTTGAATAAGAGATAATGGTTTTTGAACCAAGACATCAACTTTTTTTCTTGCCTTCAGACTCAAACTGCAACACTGGCTCTTCCTGGGTCTCAAACCTGCTGGCCTTTGGACTAGAACTACACCATCAACATTCCTGGTTTTCAGGCCTTTGAACAAAGACTGGAACTAAACCTTTGGCTCTCCTGAGTCCCCAGCTTGCCAACTCACCCTGCAGATCTTGCGATTTGCCAGACTCCATAATCATGTGAGCTAATTTCTTATAATAAATCAATCTCCTCTATCCCCCATGCTGCTCAGTTCTGTTTCTCTGAAGAATCCTGACTAATACAAAATCTTTCTGGCTGCGCATGTTGGCTCACACCTGTAATCCCAGCACTTTGGGAGGTTGAGGCAAGAGAATTGCTTGAGCCCAGGAGTCCAAGACCAGTCTGGGCAACATAGTGAGACCTCATATCTACAAACAAATCAATAAATTAGCTAGGCGTGGTGGCCAATGCCCATAGTCCCAGCTATTTGGGAGGTTGAGGCAGAAGAATCGCCTAAGCCCAGGAGGTAAAGGCTGCAGTGAGCCACACCACTGCACTCCAGCCTGGGTGACAGAATGAGACCCCCCAACTAAAAAAAAAAATCTTTATCAGTACATTGAAAACGTCATCTGTTCTCTTTTTCCTTCTTTTTTTTTTTAAATTTATTTTGAGTTGGAGTCTCACTCCGTCACCCAGGCTGGAGTGCAGTGTGGCACAATCATGGCCACCGCAGCCTCAGCCTGCTGGGCTCAGGCAATTTTTTCACCTCAGCCTTCCAAGTAGCTGGAACAACAGGTATGCACCACCACACCTGGCTAACTTTTTGTTTTTTTGTATATGAGGTCTTGCCAAGTTGCCCAGGCTGGTCTCAAACCCTTGGGCTCAGGCAATCCTCTGGCCTCTGCCTCCCAAAGTGCTGGAATGATAGGTGTGAGCCACCACACCAGGACTGTTTTCCTTTTTTTAAGCAATAGAAACTTCTGTTGTCTGCACCAAACTTATTTCATTTGTTTTGTTTATGGACATTGCAGTTGTTTTCAATCTTTTGCTATAATTAATAATAATGCAATAATAAATAACCTCATACATTCATAATTATAATTTAATATTGTGTACAAGGGTATCTATATGATAAATTCCAGAACTGGGGTTGCTAGATCAAATAATATACAAGGAGGAACGCTAAAAAATTTATTTATAAAAAGTTGTGTATTTATTCTTATATGTTTGAACTTCAGTCACTTTCAAAGCACTCTCCATTTGATGCAATAGACCTATTTTATTTTTAATTTTTTTTTGAGTTGAAGTCTCACTCTGTCACCCAGCCTGGAGAGCAGTGGCATGCTCATGGCCACTGTGGCCTCAATCTGCTGGGCTCAGGTGATCCTTCTGCCTCAGCCTTCCAAGTAGTTAGAGCCACGGACGTGCCCAGCTAATTTTTTGATTTATTGTAGACATGAGGTCTTGCCAAGGTGCCCAGGCTGGGCTCGAACCCATGGGTTCAGGCAATCCACTCTCCCTAGCCTACCAAAGTGCTGGGATTATAGGCTGAGCCACCAAGTCTGGCCTCTAATACTCTTTATAACGTTAAAAAGGTATTCCTGAGTTAACTAAGAGTTTTGTTTTAAATTATTAGATATGGGTGTTAAATTGCAATACTTGAATAAATGATTACTTGGCCTCTAGTAAGAATTTAGGTGTTTTTATACCTAAATTGGTATGATATATTCTAATAGGATTTCTGGTAATAAATGATCCTTTTATTACATTGCAATTAGACTAATGCACATATATTCACTATGCAACTGGTCTTTATATTTTGGTGCCAATTTTGTCAGGTTTTGGTATCAAGGTTTCTATGCATAAAATGAATCTTTTAAGCTTTCCAGCTTTTCCTTTGCTTTGGAGCAGTTTATAGAGTTTAGAAATAATTCTCATAAGCACTCAGGAGGAGTAGGCTATCTTCACAAGTTCTTCTCAACCCTGACACTCCCAGGGTCTTCTAATGCCCTTCTTGGAGAGGGTAATACTTTGACAAAGTTTTTAATTCCTTTCCTCGTTACTGGTTTACTGTGGCTTTCTACTTTTTCTTGCTCCATTTTGGTTACTTGTATT
>CAUYQG010190007.1:0-13413 GCA_963574415.1 Tarsius wallacei | reverse complement strand
GGGGCTCAGGAAGGTTAATAAAAACATTGGTGTTATAGCCCAGTCTTCCTCACTAAGATGGCCTACTGCCTGCTGGTCCCATTTACTCCCAGGGGATTTGCCCATATCCTTTCCCGCCAACCGCCCCCCCCCCCCCCTTCTGGATCTTAGAGACCAAGGGCTGGAGTCCTCAGCAACCACCGGGCTGAGGGAACCTGCCTTGACTATCTGATTCTTGGGTATTATGGTCATCAAAAATTCCCCTTTCTTTTCTCCACTGTGGAATCACATCCAGAGTAGATGGTTCTGGATCATTGTTCATTCAAAACCTCCCTATTGGGCCAGGCTGTGTCTGGGCCGGAGGCACAGTGGTGAGCAGACAGACAGGCTCTCCCTCAGGCAGTGCACAGCCCTATGGGGAAGCCACATTCACAAACTCCAAGGTGACAGAAATTGGGGTAGGGTGCTGGAGACACCACGCAGGCTGAGAATAAGGAGGTGGTGACTAGGCCGCAGGGCCTGCCAGAGAAGGAGCGCCCGCAGGAGGCCTGAGGAGGAAAGAGCTTGCTGTGCTTGGGGCGTGGGAAGTGGGGCTGGAATCCGGTGAGCCAGAGTCACAGGAGGCGAGCTTGGAGGGGCCAGTAGGGCCAGGCCACAGGGGCCTAGTGGCCCTGACACGAGTTTGGATTTCACACTCTGTGTGCAGGAGGAAGTCTTTGAAGGCTGTAAGATGCTGGAAAGACACACGGGATTGTTTTCTGAGAAAACTAGTCAGATGTTCTGTGGATAGGAATGATGCCAGGGGTTACGGAGACCCTAGCACAGCCAGGGATTCCCGTGGGGTCGACAGATCCCATACCCTCATGGGCATCGAGAGCCTGCACAGCAGCCCTGGAACTAGCCCTGCCTCCCTCCGGGCTCCTGCCTGGTGTCTTCACCATGGGTGGGGACAGGGCCTTGTCCAGCCCCTGCGACCTGCCCGCTGCTTCTCCCACTCTTCTGCTGCTGCCAGGCCAACTCCTCTCCTTCCTTCATGCCCATACGACTGACCTAGGGCTTCACTGACCAAGCGTCAGCCCACAGTCCACTGGCCTTGGGAGCCCACGCACCCTGTCCTTTTTCCGGGTCTTGGGGCTGCTCTTAGG
Source organism: Tarsius wallacei (assembly GCA_963574415.1). Taxonomy (NCBI): domain Eukaryota; kingdom Metazoa; phylum Chordata; class Mammalia; order Primates; family Tarsiidae; genus Tarsius; species Tarsius wallacei. The sequence continues at coordinate 12,289 of CAUYQG010190007.1, read as the reverse complement.
CTCCTTCTGCTGCAGCCCTGCCTGGCCCAGCTCTCCTAGGGTCTCTACAGACTGTTCCCTCGAATCTTGCTCGGAATCATTTTTTGGGTGTCTTCTCGCCTTTTTCTCTCCTAGTCCCTACAGCCACTCCTGGCAGTGCTTAGTAAGGGCTCACCGACTACCAGACCCCCAGTACCTTTGAGGTACTAAGGGTTCACTGACTCCCAGACCCCCAGTACCTTATGTGTCCACCAGGACAGGCAGGAAGTGAAGAACACCACCTCCACCCCATGCCTAGTGCTACACTCCCCAGGAAATGTTTTTTGAAGGAATGAATGCACATGAGTGAATGAATGAATGAATGAATAGCTGTTATGTGATCCTTCGGCACAGGGGATGGGGCCTTCATTCTTCCCCCAAGTAAACTGAAATCTGGTTGGGAAGTCTGCTGGGAAGCCCAGTCCGATGTCCTTATGGTCCTCAACAGATACCACCCACAGACCCCTCCCTCTGTTCTCTGTCCTTCTCAGCAGAGAAGCACACCTGTGGGGGGACCCCAGAGGGAGGTGGGGAGTGGGACCACAGATGACTGGAGACTTTCATCTTTATATTAAAAAATAAAGAAATGCCAAAACTGTGGTATATTCTAAATGTTTACTTTTAACAAATGAACACTTTCAATACACACACGGAGAAATATAATTGTGCCATTCACGAGGTAATTACAGTGTTTACAAAAGAAGAACCTTAGTCCATGGCATGCTCCAGGCAGTGTGGTCCAGAAATGGGACGTGAGTTTGAAATCGGACGACGAGTAGCTCCTTTCGAACATGACTGTGTCATCTGGGGAGACAGTGAGACCTTGGGAATCTTTGGGTGCGTGTGGTCCTGAGTGAACCCTCACCCTGGCTCCCTGGGATGGGCCCTGATTGGAAGATCCCCGTTCCCCCTAATTCAGAGTGGTGGCCCAGCCTTGTCCACTTCCATTGCAGGGTGGCAGCCAGAGGAGAGCACGAGGGCTCAGGTCAGGCTGACCAGAGGGGCCAAGCACACCCCCGCTGGCTGAGAGTAGCACAGGCTAATGCCAGTCCCCTCCATGGCTGAACCCACAGGCCAAGCCCACAGCCTGAGTCCCGGGGCAGAGCTAAGTTTCCTCCTCCTGGGTCAGAGGACAGAGGTGAACCTTACCTTTGGAAAATGGGGATAGGCATACCATTGTCCAGGGCTGTCGAGAAGACTGAGTGGAGGCAGGTGCTTGGCTGAATAATACTCTGCTGTGTGGATGACCGCATTTTGTCTATCTAGTCAACAGTTGGTGGACATAGGGTTTTTTCCATTAAGAACACTACTTTTTACTTTTATGAATACTGCTACTGTACTTTACTGTGAATACTACTATGAATATGTGGACATATGTTTTTATTTCTCTTGGAATTGTTCTCTGGAATTGTTGTAATGGGAACTCTATGTTTAATTTTTTGGTGCACTGCCAGATGTTTTTAATAAAGTGGCCAGACCATTTTATATTTCCAACTGCAAAGTATGAAGGTTTGACTCTGTCCACATCCTTGTCAACACTTGTAATTATCTGACTTTTTCATTGTAGCCATCCTAGTGGGTATGAAGTGGTATCTCGTGGTTTTGATTTGCATTTTCCTGATGACTAATGATGTTCAAGAATCTGTCCGTGTGCTTCTTAACAATTTGCATGTCTTTCTTGGAGAAATGTCTATTCAACTCCTTTGCCTTTTTTTTTTTTTTTTTTTTTTGTGAGTTGGGAGTCTTTCTCTATTGCCCAGGCTGGAATGCAGTGGCACAATCTCTGCCATCACATTTTCAACCTACTGGTCTCAGGTGATCCCTCCACCTCAGCCTTATGTAGTTGGCACTACAGGTACACACCACACCTGGCTAATTTTTTTGCTTCATTGTAGAGATGAGGTCTCACCATGTTGCCCAGGCTGGTCTCAAGCTCCTGGGCTTACGTAGTCCTCTTGTCTCTGCCTCCCAAAGTGCTGGGATTACAGGCATGAGACACCACACCCACGTTACCCATTTTTAAATTGGGTTACTTGTCTTTTTATTATTGAGATGTAAATTGTCTTTACATATTAAAGATACAAATACCTTATCAGATTCATGATTTGCAAATATTTTCTCTCATGGTGTGGGTTGTCTTTTTCTTAGTAGTGTCATTTGAAACCCAAAAGTTTTTGATTTTGATGAAGTTCAGTTAATTTATTTCTTTGTTGCTTGTGGTCTTGGTTTTCTTTTTTGTTTTTTTCTTGAGAGACAGGGTCTTGCTCTGTCACTCAGACTGGAGTGCAGTGGCGCAATCATAGCTCACTGCAGCCTCAAACACTTGGGCTTAGCGATCCTCCTGCTTCAGCCTCTTGAGTAGCTAGGACTACAGGTGTGTAGTCTAATGCAAATCAAAACCACACAGAGACACCATGCCTGGCTAATTTTTTAAAATGAAATTAAAATTTGTAGTAGAGACAGGCTCTATGTTACTCCTGGCCTCAAGCAATTCTCCCAACTTGGCCTTCCAAAGTGCTGGGATTACAGGTTTGAGCCACCTTGCCCAGCCTAGTTTTTCATTTATTTTTATTTTTTGAGTTGGGGTCTCATACTGCTGCCCAGGCTGGAGTGCAGTGGCACAATCATGGCTTACTACAGACTCAAATTTCTGGGTTCAGGCAATCCTTCAGCCTCTTAAGTAGGTGTGTGCCACTGCCTGGCTAATTTTTTTATTTTTTATTGAGACAAAGTCATGCTATGTTGCCCAGGCTAATCTCGAACTCCTGGGCTCAAGTAATCCTCCTGTCTCAGCCTCTCAAAGTGCTGGGATTACAGGTACGAACCACTGTACCCAGCCTTACAGCCTAGTTTTAAAAATATATTAAACATGTGATTCCAAATTAAAAGGTGTGCTCAGAGTTGTCTCTGCTCCATTCCCACCCACCCTCTACAGGTAGGCATTTAAATTAATTTCTGGTTTTTATCATTCCTGTGTTCATTCTTGCAAAATTGAAAACCTTCTCTATGCTCTTACACAAAAGTGGCATGCCACAGATTCTCTGCATTTTTCTTTCTTTTGCTGAGTAAAGCCTGGAAATCACCCTCTCAGATGACCGAACCCTTTCTCCCCCTATCTTAGGGCCACAGTCGTCAGGTGTGGATGTGCAACTAATAGTTTATCAGCTGGTTCCCTACTGAGGGTTTCTTGGGTTGTTTCCAGCCTTTTCCCATAACAAATCATGCAGCAATTAATAGCATCCTTTTGTACTGTGAAGGTGTATCTTTATGGTAGACTCCCCGAAGAAAGATGGTGGGTTGAAATTTCAGGCATAAGTCATTGAGTTGGCTGTTGCCAGACCCTCCTTCACAAGGGTTGTACTGTTTCACATTCCACCAGCGATGTATGAGAGTGGCTTTTCCCCCACAGGCTCCCAGATAGAATGTATTGTCAAGCTTTTTGTTTTTTTGTTTTGAGTTGGAGCCTCACTCTGTCACCCAGACTGGAGTGCAGTGGCCGCTCCCGGCCACCACAGCCTCGACCTTCTATGCTCCGGCGATCCTTCTGCCTCAGTCTTCCAGGTAGCCGGAACTACAGGCGCGCACTACCACGCCTGGCTAATTTTTTTGATTTATTGTAGAGATGAGGTCTGGCCAAGTTGCCCAGGCGGGTCTCGAACCCGTGGGCTCCGGCCATCACCTCAGCCTCCCAAAGCGCAGGATTACAGGAGCCACCAAGCCTGGCTATTGTCAAGCTTTTTATTTTTTATTTTTTGAGTTGGAGTCTAACTCCATTGCCCAAGCTGGAGTGCAGTGGAATGCTCACGGCCACACCAGCGTCGACCTGCTGGGCTCCGGCGATCCTTCCGCCTCAGCCTTCCAAGTAGCCAGAACTACAGGTGCGTGCTACTGCGCCCCGCTAGTTTATTTTATTATAGAGATACAGTCTTTCCAAGTTGCCCGGGCTGTTCTCAAACCCATGGACTCAGGCAATCCACTCACCTCAGCCTCGCAAAGTGCTGGGATTACAGACTGAGCCACAGAGCCTAGCCCTCCTTCTAGTTCTTAATAGCCGTGAGAATTCCTCTTCTCTCAAGTGTCTCTTCAAATCTTTTGCCCATTTTTTAAAAATTAGGTTGTCTCTTTTAGTCGTTAAGCATTCTTTATATGTTCTGGGTACAAGTTTTTAAAATTTATATTATAGATAACTTCTCCTAGTCTGTGACTTGTCTTTTCATTTAAGTGGTATCCTTCCAAGACCAGAAGTTTTAATTCTTGTAAAATGCAAATCCATTTTTTTCTGTTCTGGTGAGTACTTTTTGTATCCTAAGAAATCTTTGCATTTCTCTTATTACAGGTAAGGCTGAGCACCTTTTCTCATGTTTATGGTCCATTTGTCTTATCTTTCTCTTGAGAACTGTCCATGCCTTTGGCCTGTTTTTAAAAAATTGGTCTCAGGCTGGGCACAGTGACTCAAGTCTGTAATCCCAGCATTTTGGGAGGCCAGGGTGAGAGGATTGCCTGAGCCCATGGGTTCAAGACCAGCCTGGGTAACTTGGTGAGACCTCGTCTCTACAATAAATTTTTTAAAAAATTAGCTTGGCGTAGTAGTGCACCTGTAGTTCCGGCTACTTGAAAGCTGAGGCGGAAGGATCGCCTGAGCCCAGTAGGTAGAGGCTGCAGTGGCCGTTGAGTGTGCCACTGCACTCCAGCCTGGGTGACAAAGTGAGACTCCAACTAAAAAAAAAAGCACAAAAAGTTGGTCTCTTGGTCTTTCTTCTTGATTTCTAAGAGCTCTCTATTAGGAAGGTTAGCCCTTTATAGTACATTGCAATGTTTTCTCCCAGTTTGTAGTTTGTCTTTTTTACTTTTCTTATAGTGTTTTCCCATGCAAAATGACATGCATGTGTTTTTACAGAGTCCAGTGTCTCCAGTTCTCATTGCTTCTAGATTTTTGTATCATAGGCTTCCCCCACTCCCAGGTTATAAAGAATCCACCCATGTTTGCATCTAGTATTCTTATGGTTTTGTTTTTTAACATCTGGATCTCTAGTCCATTTGGAGTTGATTCTAATGTGCAGTGTAAGGCACGGAATCCATTTTCTCTTTAACCAAATGGCTATCCACTTCTCCCTATGTCATTTATTTAAATGTGTCTTTATCTAATGATTGGAGGAGAGCACATTTCCCAGCCTTTTATCACTAAAAGCCTAGACTTCCACATGTATGTGGAACTTTGCTTTGCCCTGGACTTATTCTGTCCCGTCAGCATTGTCTGTCTGTCCTCCTGCGGATACTACCTCTCTTCCTCAGGGACTTCATGACATGTCTCAGCATCCGCTGGGGACTCCTCACTGTCAGAGGTCTCCTAGGTATCCTTGCTTCTTTATTCTTCCACATGGACTTTAGAACCAGCTCGGCAAGCTCCAGAAGAGACGCTTGTTGGTTTTTTTAAATCAAGATTGTGTTACATGTGTATATTCACAAGTTGACATCTTCATTGATGTTGAATCGTTCTATGCAAAAAGAAGGGATTTCTCCATTTGCCCGTTGACTTTTATGTCTTTCCCAGTAAGATTCTTGCGAAGACTGTAGGACTTCTTCCGATATTCCATGTAGATTTTTGTACATTTAATGTTATGCCCTAGTATTTTTTTCAATGCTCTTATGAATTTTTCATTCTCTTTTTGAACTGCATGTTATTTGTACTGTATATGGGAGGGGCTATAATTTGCTGATGTCAATTTCATATCTTGCTATCTTACTGAATACTCTTTCATTTGTATTCAAGTTAGGATCTATTTTCTTGAATTTTCTAGGTGTGTTGATATCTACAAAAAGAGATCATGTGTCTCTTCCTTAGGGGATGAACATTTAAAAGGTTTTATATTACACATTGCCAAATCTCCTTTTAAAAAATATGGCACCAATTTACATTCCTTCTGTGGTAGTGTTTTGCCGTACTCTTGCCAGTACTGAGTATTAATATATTTTTTAAACTTTGCCTATTTGCTACAGTCTTCACTCAATCAGAGGGACATCCACTGTGCCCCTTCCCTAGGCCACATACCCTGCTAGAGATACAGCAGGGAACCCACAAATCTCAGGCCCCCTCTGGGAATCCATGTTCCAAGAGGAGTTGAGGCTTGTTTCTTGAGGTTTAAAATGAAGGCTGCAGCTGCCCTCTGAGCCCAGCTGATAAGAGAAGGCCAGGTTGTCTTAGCAAAGAGCCTGTCCCTGGCCAGGGACTTGTTCTGGAAAATCCCTGAGTGGTTACATAAAATCCATTGCCCCTGCCCTACTTCTGTAGAGCTGTGTCACGGCAAGCCCCTTGGGTGTCTTGCAGGATCCCCTGCACAGCCCAGGGGGCAGCAGTGGCAGCCCCACTCCAGCAGCTGAATCTGTCCAGGAGCCAAGGGGCAGCCAGGTGCCCTCCTGGGCCCGCCCCAGGCCACCTAGTCCCAGTGGGGCCACGCACTGAGGATGCCCCTTCCCCATAGCTGAGATCCCATAAAATGGATAGAGGCTTTCGGCAGGCTTCTACCACCCTGTAAAGGCCACCCCTCAAAGCCTTCCTGTGGACAACCCCGTCCGCTGACGCTGGCACTAACCTTGTCCTGCCTAGGCTGGCGATCCCCCGGGAAGCTGGGCAGGAAGGCCCAGAAGACTTGACCCACATACTCACCCACCCTCATCCTCCTCCATCTTGGCCCCCTACCCTTCCACCTCGGCCCCCTCCTCCACGCAGCCTGTCCAGCTCTGTCACACACCCATACTCCCATCACCGAGGCTTACTTGCTGTGTGATCCTGGGCAAGTGCCTTCCTCTCTGGGCTTGCTTCCATCTGTCTCTCACAGGTAGATGTGAGAAGTGAAAGAGGGAGTACTCCCAGCAGGTCTACACAGCGTGTGGCAGCAAGAAGGCTCCGTGACCATGTGTTCATCGAACAGGAGTGGAAGAATAGATGGGTTGTGTCAGCAAACCCCCTGGGGCCCAGCTTCTTCCACCCAGAGATCAGACCCAAGGGCTCCAAAATGTAGCCTGTTAGAAACTGGCCAGCCCGCCCTGTCCTGCTAAATCCCACCCTAGGGGCATTTCTAGCCACACTAAGAGTGAGCTCGGTGGGGAGCTGACCCCAGACTGGCCCTTCCACAGCCCGCCCCGCTTACTCTGGGATCTGAGTCTCACTGTGCAGTCCCAGCCTGAGGTTCCTAGTAGACAGAGGGGCTGTGAGGGGAACCTACCACCACCCTTCAAGCTGGGCACTGGGTCCTCAGGAGAGAGGAAATTTCCTTCTCTTGTATTTATTTTCCACATCCTTGCCTCTGAAAGCCAAGCTGGTGTTGATATTTACCTTGGCCGGGCCTCCTGTCTCCCTGGGCCAGCCTCGTGTAAACACACTGTTCCTTCTCTCGCTCTGTAGCACTGAGGTGGCCTTTTGCAACCAATTCTAGGAATTTGGAAAGTCTGAAGACGTAGGTTCAGGGACCGGCCCACCAGGCAGCAGGGTGCGAGGGGCCCTGGGACCTGCTGTGCTGGCCTTGGGCTCCCTCCCTGGGGGTGACTTGCTGTGGGCCGTAGGGAATGAGCCCAGGCCTGTGCGGCCAGGCAGGGCCTCTCCAGAGTCCTCCATCCCTTCTCATAGCCGTGCTGCGGGCAGGCCTTGCTCTGCCCATGTTCACACCAAGGGTCAGACTCAGAGGACACATGCTCAGGGCCGGGGGCAGGAGCCGGCTAACTGTACTGTGCTGCCCGGGCCCTTCTGGGGCTGGAGAGAGCCTGCTCTCGGGCTCTCTGGACAGCGTGTGTAGTGGATATGCAGCAGGCGCCAGGTGCAGAGTCTCTGCCATCACCTATCCGGCCTTCCGAGGGCAGGTGGACAGCAAAGAGAAAACAGTTAAGATACAAGAGGGAGTGAGGTGGTGATGAGGCCGAAGTCAGGGCGAGCAGGCACAGGAAAAGTCAGGGATGGCCCGGGTGGACACATGAGAGGCAGGGAGGCAGCACGCAGGTGGCCACACCTCAGCCTGCCACCAGCTGGCCACATACTGGTGAGGCCTTGGGTGAGGAAGGCCACGTCCCTGAGACTCGGGTTCCTTGTACAGTGAGCCGTCAGTCCCTCCGTGACAGGGAGCCATGAGGGACGCTGCAGCCCGTGGAGCATGCAGGCCCCATGCAAGTGGGAGCCACTGTCCCCGCTGCCACCCTCACAGCTGCAGTTTAGAAACAGCGTCAGTGGGCACCACGGGGCCATGGAACAACATGGCTGAATCTCTCCCTTTCTCCGATGCAGATCTGGGACATGAGCGATGACGAGACCATCTGAGGCGAGCTCCTTGGGTGGGGCCAACTTTTCCTGGCTGCCTGCTGAGGAGCTCGCTGTTGCCGGAGGACTGCCGCCGCCCCCAGGACTGTCTGGGCCCCGGGCCCCTCCAGCCTCCCTGGACCTGCCCCCTGCTACCCAGAAACTACCGGTGTTCTGCATTACTCGCGATTCATGATCCCACCAGTGCTGAGCTAAATAATAATCTTGGTTTTGGCATTGATCCGGGACTCGGTTGCCTCCATGTGCAGTTCTTTTTTGCTTGTTGTCACAAGTGTTTGATAGTCAAGCTCCCAGCATTCCTTCCCCTTGGCCCCCGGAGTGGCACTGAGCAGCTGGGGAAGCGAGAAACTGGCTCCTGCTGGGAGCCACTGTGGGAGGCAGCACCCATCCCCAGGATGCGCAAGCCCCACCGTGGACTCCTCCTGTCCTGGGCTCCTGTCTCTGTATCCAGCCCCTCTCCTGTGGGGCCCTGGGCTGGCAGGTGGGTCCTTGCGAGCACTCGGCAGCCTGGCCCTTGTGGAGAGGGAGGGAGGCGAGGAGCAGGGAGGGCTCGTCTGCGTACAGGACTGAGGGAACCACACTTACCCTGATGACCCCGAAACTCCACCAAGGACACAGTTAGCCACCCAGATGGCTCTTCTGCCTCCCAGCCTGTCCTCAGCTCTGGGCATATCACCTGTGACTCCCTGTTCGAGGGAGGGAGGGAGGGAGGCAGGCCTCTGTCCCTGCCTGGAGCTGCCAGAAGAGCCCAGGAGTGGGTCTTAGGTGCCAGGTCGGGGCAGCTCCTGAACGAGCCTCCTCCCTGCACACTCGAGACCTAGAAACCCAAAGACGGCCAAGGCTGCCGTTCTCACATCCCTGAGGTGCCTCCTTGCTGGTGGCGTGGAGGTTCTATCTGTAGCGTGGGGTGGCTGGCCTTGTGTCTGCCTCAGCTGGCCAGGCAGTGAGAGGAGTCCAGCGGCTCTACCCCGGGGCACGTGAGCAAGGGCTGTTTTCCCTTTATTTTGGGTTAGTGCCTCTGTGAGCCCACGGAGTCAGATGTGGAAACCCAGGAGATGGCACATGCTTGGCATCTGTGACACCATACCCTATGTGTAAGACATCACAGCCCCTGGTGTGGCTCAGGGGCCAGAGGCACCCTTTCCACGGTTCCATTTTATTAAGTCTGGGGCTGACTCCTACAACAATAGGAATTCTGCAGGGTAGATCTGAAATGATGCTCTTCCGAGAGAAAGTCGAACAACTGCTTTCAGCTCAAGTGGGGCTTAAATGGGGGCGCTCCCACACGCAAGTTGCAGGGCCACTGAGTCGACCCTCGGGCCCAGGGCCTCACAGCTGAGCCCCCGGGGCCGCTGCCTGCCCAGCCTGGCACTGTGTGACTCCGGGATTGAAAAGCCACACATGTTGTCTGTGGTTTAAGAGCACTTTATTATTGTTCTTAAGGCTACTTTTAAGTACAAAAAAAAGATGGCCTGCCAAACCTTTTTTTTTCTTCTTCCAGGAAAAACAGGCCACCGAGAACGGTATATTACAGATTTACAGACACGGAGAGAAGGTCAGAACGCACTGCAGATGGCTCAGCTCTGCGAAGAACTTCACGGAGCCCCTTCTTAGAGCAGGGAGGGTGCTCTTTCTCAGTGAAGTGTTTGGTTTTCTGCTGCTCCTCTGCCCGAGGTCCCCTCCAGGGTACTGCCTATCCCGGATAGGTCAGTGCACCAAGGACCCGGCCATCAGCACCGCCGATCCCTCCCAAAGCGATGCCCTCGTTCACTGGTAAAGAGACCCATCCCAGGAGCATTCTCCACCGAGCCAGTCAGCAGTGGGGTTGTTTTCCTGTTATAATGCTCAGTAGCCTGTAGCAATAACAAACTAGTGGCTATTAATGCAGATGCAGTGTTCTCATAGAATAACTGTGTTCCTGCACTTTTACGGACAAATCTACGACAAAAAAAGATCAACTTTTTTTCCAAACAACAAAAAAATATGAATGATTACAATAGGAAAGGGGAAAATTAAATAGCTACATATCATTAACAAATTAATTGTTCTTCAAAAAATACCTACAAATTTCTCTGTACATTCTTTACGCACAGCGTAATGATGGTCTTAAAGTTACCTATATAAAAAAAGTGTTCTCAACGATTCTTCCTACAGAAAATATAGGGGCCTGAATGCCAAAGCGTGGAAGCCCAGGAAAGGGGGGTGAAATGTGTGCAGGGGCAAGAGAAGGGCTTTGTTTCTGCTTTTGGAGAGGCCTGCAGCCACACTGTGACCACAGGAGCTGGCCCTCCGGCCTTTCCACCTCATGCCAGTTTTCAAAATTCAACAGCTAAACGGTACTTTTCTCATACTGAGAACCAGCCTCGAGGCTCCCATGGCATGCCTTGCCAGTGAGGTGGCCACGCCGTGGGCCCTGGTCAGGTGACACTGTCACCAGCCCCCTGGTGGCCAGGCTGGACGGCACCCCGGAGGGTGGGGGATCGAAACGCTCATCGACCAGGAAGAGGAGCGGCTGTGGGCTCCCACAGCCATGCCATGCTTTCACCTAGTTTCTAGTTAGTAGCTATTAATATAGCGAGTGATAATAAATGCAGTCATAACTGTGTAAAGTCAGAGGAATGTATACTGCCTTGGCCCCAGCGTACAAGGAAGCTTACAGAATACCATATCACAGATTGTCAGGAATCTGCTGTTCAGCCAAGAGTTCAAAAGAGCAGTTTCTGCATCGAGGAAGACACAAGCCCCACCTCCCCCGGGAGCCTGTAACAAAGCAGACAGGGATGCAGAAAATAACGATGACGTCAGCCTGCAGCAAAATCTCCAGCCACCAACGCCGAGGCTGCTCGACTGCTCAACTGCTCATCACGAGGGCCTGCCAGGAGCTGGCTGTCCCCGGCGCTACTTGTGAGTAAAGTGAACATCAAATACAAATCTTAGAGTACAACTGTACCAGCAGTAAGTATATCTAGGACTGTAACTGACAAAAATAAACTAATTCTGAAAAGAAGATAGTGTTAAGGTTTTCGCTTACTGTCTATACAATTAATAGAAACCAGCTATTTTTCTCCATTAAAACATGCATCACGTTTAAAGCACTATGGGATCCTCCAACCTCAGCTCTAGTCTAACAAACTGCAGTGTTCAGAGAAGGTAAAATGCCCATGACTGGGAGAGTCTGCAGTCCAGTTGCAAGCACCTGAAGTCTAGAGAGAGAAAGACCTATAACCTGTATGAGACTTCCCCTTCCAAAGCTGTTTTGTCTAAATAAAAATAATAATAATAACAAAACACACAAATGGTCAGAAATGTCATCCTTAAACCCTTTGTTTTCAGCAGTTTGCCCTCAGAGTACTAGCATCACACACAAAGTTGTCAGGCAGACAACTTTAGTCCTCCAATAGTGCAAATCAGACACGACAGTCCTCTTCAAGTATACACACACACACGCACACATGGACCGAGCCAAGCACACTGTGGAAGCTGAGCTGCACACACCCGGTCTCAAGAAGCGAAGGAAAGCACAAAGCGTCTGGGTCACCAACGTGGTCATGGCTTGTGACGGAGAAAGCGCGTGTGGGGTCCTGACCCCCTTGGGGCGGCAGACCTGCATCAGAGGTTTCTTTGGTAACTGAGGCAGGAAGTAAGGATGCTACATTAGACAGATGTTCCACACGTAGTTCCTGCTATCATGTTCGAGGGCCCCCTTGTACGAATACCAAGCAAGTACAAAAACAGAACAGAACAAAAATCCCACCAACATGGTTTTTGCGAATAAACCATCCCTTCCCCTCTGCCCACATGGTCAGCCACAGTCACTCCCCCTCCGTGGTCTCCTGAAGGGAGCGCCTCCCTCTAGCAGCACGTGGATCTGCATGGTTTGCCTGAGCTTTGAACAGTCAGTGCTTTAAAAAACGGAAAAACATTGTGCAGGGAAGAGGGCTGGGGACAGACTGAGACGAGGTGTGT
>CAUYQG010190002.1:0-10895 GCA_963574415.1 Tarsius wallacei | reverse complement strand
CACTGCACTCCAGTCTGGGCAAGAGTGAGACTCCAACTCAAAAAAAAAAAACACTAGACAGCACTTCAGCACTAAGCTTGGGGGCTGTTTTAAAAAGAATATCTATCACCTAAAGCACTTATCATTTATTTGTATTGGGGACATTCCACATCTTCTAGCTGTTTTGAAATATACAATAAATTATTGTTAACTATTGTCACCCTACTGAACTATGTAATACCAGAAATTATTCCTTCTATCTAAATGCATTTTTATACTTAACAACTAACCTCTTTTTATCACCCCCTTTCCCATTTCCTTACCAACTCTCTGATAATTATAACCTACTCTCTATCTTTATGAGATCAACTTTTTTAGCTCCCACATATGAGTGAAAGCATGTGATATTTGTCTTTTTGTGCCTTGCTTATTTCACTGAGCATAATGTCCTCCAGTTCTATCCATGTTTGTGCAAATGGTAGAATTTCATTCTTAGAGGCTGTAATACTGAGTAATGTCTCACAGAAACAAAGAACCAAGAATCACATGTTCTCACTCATAAGCAGATCTCGAACAACTGTCATAATACTACAAGAAAGGGATCGGCAGTAATGGGAAACTGCTGGAGGGGGTACAACTCATCAACGAGGGTACCTGCATAATGAACATTTGTATACCTAACCTTGAGCCACACATATTTAAATCAAACAAAAAGTTATTATTAGTATCATTTATCTCAACAGCTTTAGGCTTACAAGTGGGTTTTGGTTGTATGGATAAATTGTATAGTGGTGAAGAAGTATACCCATCCCCCAACTAGTGTACATTGTACCCAATAGGTAATTTTTTATCCCTTAGCCCTTACTCCCCCACTCCAAGTCTCCAATGTCCATTATATTATTTTTTATGCCTTTGTGGACTCCAAACTTAGCTCTCATTTGTGAGTGAGAACATACAGCACTTGGTTTTCTGTTCCTGCACTATCTCACTTAGGATAATGGCCTCCAATTCCATCCAAGTTGCTGCAGAAGATATTATTTTGTCCTTTCTAGGAACTGAATAGCATTTCATTTTCTATGAAAAAATGAACCAATAAAGCACATTTTCTTTATCTATAGATCAGGTGATGGACACTTAGGTTGATTTCACGTCTTTGCAATTGTGAATTGTGCCGTGATAAACATACAAGGGCAGGTGTCTCTTTTCCTTTTGGTAGATGCCAAGTCATGGGATTGCTGGATTCAATTGTGGATCTACTTTTGGCCCCTTTAGAAATCACCATACTGTTTTCTATGACAGTGGCACTAGTTTACATTCCCACCAAGAGTGTATGAGTGTTCCCTTTTCACTGCATCTGCACCAACATCTACTGTGCTTTGACTTTGTAATAATGGTTATTCTGATTGGGGTAATGTGGTATCTCATTGTGGTCTTAATGTGGTTTAATGTGTATTTTCCTGATACTAAGTGGTATTGAGGATATTTTTCATGTTTGCTGGCCATGTGTATATCTGCTTCTGAGACATGTCTGTTTATGTTGTTTGTTCACTTTTTAATGGGAATATTTGTTTTCTTCCTGATTTGTTTGAATTATTTGTGGATTTTGGATATTAGTACTTTGTCGGATGTGCAGTTTGCGGATATTTTCTCCCATTCTATAGGTTGCCTATTTGCTCTGCTGATTATTTCTTTTGCCGTGCAGAAGTTTTTCATTTAGTTAATCCCACTTATTTGTTTTTGTTTTTGCTTCCTTTGCTTTTAGGGTCTTAGACATAATTTTTTCTTGCCTGGGTCAATGTCCAGAAGAGTTTCTCCTAAGACGTTTATAGTTTCAGGACTGACATGTATGTCCTTAATCCATCTTGAGTTAATTTTTTTTATGTTATGAGAGATAGGGATCTAGTTTCATTCTTCTGTATGTGGCCATCTAATTTTCCCAACACCATTTATTAACAAAATTGTCCTGTCCCTAGTGTAGGTTTTGGTCTATTTTGTCAAAGATCACTTGACTTTAGGTGTTTGGGTTTATTTCTAAGTTCTCTATACTGTTCTATTGCTCAATATGTTTGCTTTTGTACCAGTACCATGTTGTTTTGGATACTACAGTCTTGAAGTATAATTTGAAGTCAGGTAATGTGATGGCACCAGTTATGTTCTTTTTGCTTAGGATTGCTTTGGCTACTCTCTTTTTTGGTTCCATATGAAGTTTAGAATTTTTTTCCCTAATTCTGTCAAAAATGACATTGGTAATTTGATAGGGATTGCATTCACTCTGTAGATTGCTATAGTCATTTTAACTATGTTGATTCTTTCAATCTATGAACATGGAATGTTTTTCCATTTGTTTGTGTTAATCTATAATTTATTTCATCAGTGTTTTGTAGTTCTTCTTGTAGAACTCTTTCACCTTTTTAGTTAAATATATTTCTAGGATTTTTTTTTTCAGTTACCATACGTGGGACTGAATTCTTTATTTTATGCTCAACTCGGTCATTACTGTTGTGTAGCAGTGCTACTGATTTGTGTGTGTTGATTTTGTAACTTGAGACTTTACTGAATTTAGTCTTTTATCAAACCCAAGAGTGTTTTAGAGGAGTCTTGAGGGTTTATTAGGTGTAGGATTAAATCACTGGCAAACAGAGATAGCTTGGCCTCCTCTTTTCTTTTCCAATTTGAATACCCTTTAGTTCTTTCTCTTGCCTGATTTCTCTGGCTAAGGCATCCAGTGCTATGTTGAATAGAAGTGGCTAAGGTGGGCATCCTTGTCTTGTTCCAGTTCTGAAGGGGAATGCTTTTAACTTTTCATCATTTATTATGATGATGTTGGCTGCCCAGGAAGACCTAGGATTTAGTGTCTGAAGTACAGGTCCATAAGATAATACATTAGTGTTGTTTTAATCCATTAACTGATTTATCACAGTAGTAATAGAAAATTAATACCTACTGCAACCTTGAAAGCTGTATGTTGAAGATATGAGAACTGCCAGATGGAAGGAGTCTGGGTCTTTGTGTGAACTTTTGAAATAAAGCAGCCAACCAATCAAAACACCTCCTTTAGACTTTATGTGGACAACAAATAAACCACTGTTTAAGGCTTGCCTACCTTTGGAGTAATTTTTTTTTTTTAATAGGCCAGTGTTACCTGAATTAAACAGTTCAATAAGTCAACCTCATTGCCTGTGTTTCCTCATCTGTGACACATGGTACAATAATACTGTTAGGTTAATGAGCCAGTGGGAATGGCAAAGAATTGCATGAAGAGCAGACAGAAAAAGTTTATTATCCACTTTCCACAGACAGAAAGGGGCCAAATGCCCACAAGCAAATATGACATACAATATGGAGAGTAAAGGGGCCAAATGCCCACAAGCAAATATGGCATACAATATGGAGAGTCAGAGTATTTAAACTCTCCTCCCCTGAATTGTACCCCACATCTTTATTAAAAAAAAAAAAAAGATCTCCTCAAGGAAGTAAAAAGAATAAAAATGTCTCCAGCAACTGCATTCTTGGGTATTGATAACATTGGTCTTGCGACTCCAGGTTATCCCGTAGCCAGTTGAAAAAGGCTGACTATCATAGATTGAATTAGCCCTGACTTTCATGGCCGGAGAGCAAATACTTGGACTAGATTAGTAGGGAGCAACTTGCTGGGGGTTAGAAGTGATTGTCAAGACACTACACCCATGGAAACTGGTATTTCTGAGAAAGCGTAAGAAAGCTAAGCAGTGTCAAAATGGCTGCCACTATGACTAAAATTACTCCCATTTTGGCTTTTTACCCTTTCAAATACTTTCTCACCTTAAATTCCTCTTCAAGTTAAAGATCTAATTTCCAGTCTGATATGTAGGTATTTGATTTTCTCAATTCCTTCCTGATTATTGCAAGGTTTAAGTAAGTTAATATATGCAAGTCACTTAAAATGTATACTGACATATACTGTGTCCAATTAAAGTGTCAGCTATTATTGTTATTATTCAGTGATGTAAGAAAAAAAACAAGGTGAAATTTTTGGAGGCCAAGGGATCAGCGTAGGGTTTGCAATGGACATAGCAGCATCAAAATTCTACAAAAACACTTAGATGTGTGTGGAAAATTATGCATTTTTTACTTTCTATAATTGATCTAATCTTGCTTTTGGTTTGAAAGGGTGAGGAGTACTGATACTTTGATTATACAGAATATAGAGAGTGCCCCATATTGGGCCCTAAACAAAACTGTGCTTTCTGGAATTTATCACATTTTCTTCGCCCTTCTTTCCTTTTTCTTCTTCTAAATGATACTGACTTCCTTCTTCCTTTTTTGGAACTTTTTAATACATTAGGTTCTTGAGATCATAAGAACAATTTTCCCTCTTATAAATGATGTATTATTAGAAAAATGAAGAAGCAGGAACTATAAAGTCTCCCAAAACTAAAATAAGGGATATTTTTAAAAGATTTCTTAAGGTAAGCTTGTATGCATATTATTACAAATAGAAAGTTTAAGAACTGCTGTGCAAGGAAACATTGGTGATTGTATAATTCCCTTCATCTTCTTTAGTTACTATAGCAACAGTCAGGAAGAAGTAAACCAAACATTCATCAAGCATGGTCTTCAGCACTCTTTCTCAGCTGCTCATCCTCTCAAAGGCATTGAATGCATCCCATGTCCCAGTAGCACAGCTTCATTTCCACCTCTCGGCAAGTGATTACTCTGCAAAATAAAGTGAAAAAAAAGATAAAGCCTGAAAATTAATTAGGATGCATTATAGACTTCAACATTTTCCATGGGGAGAAATAGTGTTAATAGTGTTGTGTTCCTATGCCCTCAAGTCAATAACTTTCAAATTTTGGTGAAATGAGTCATTTTGGGAAATTATTTTATATGCTAGTTCTGTAAACTTGAGCATTTATGAAAATTGACTTTTAGAAATATGAACTAGGGAGCTATAGATAAGAAATGATGGCAAAGTAATTGGCTATTAGTATATTATTTTTTCCTTCCTTTTCTTAGATATTTCCATACTGTTTCGTGATAATATTGAGGAAACAGGTGTTAACTGCCTGGATATTCCAAGTCAATTTGTCTTTCTCATTTGTATGAAATGACTCAAAACTCAACTTATAAGGGGCAGAAACCCAGGTCTCTTTTGAAATTCTTGGGTACTTGGAATTGTTACTTTTTCTTCATTGCCCCTAACCATGCTTTCCTGTTGCCTGGAGTCTTGCCTATTGCAAGTATCCCTTTCTTAGTACCACCCACCTGTTGACCATCACTCAGCTTCTTCTGTCAGCCAAATGGTTATACATATGTTAAAGTCTGTAGTGACTTTTAGTAAAATGTAGGGCTTAGGTGGGTGATGCATTACCCAGAGTACTATGCAAAAATAAGGTAGAACTGAATAGTAGATATCCACCTACGAATGTTGCTTGGCTTTTTTTTTCTGAATATCTCACATGGAGAACTCCAGTTTCTGCTCACATTGCTGGGCTCCTCTGTCTTTTCTCTGCCCGCCCTCTAATTCCCTTGGGTTTCTCTTTTAAATTGTTGGAAGAAGCTCCAATTTTCCTTAGTCTTAGTACATCATACAATTTTACTTCTCTTTATTTCATTTCTTTGCCTTTCAGATTAATTATTTTTGCCTTTCTTTTTCAAACCTCAATCTTTGATAGTTTTACTTAAATAAAAAAGCCCTTTATCCTACAGATAAATAATACCATTAACACAGGAAGAAGAATTCCTCTAGTAAATTTTGGCTCTGAGTAACAGAGGCCCTACAGAGAATTTAGGATATAAATTTATTTTTGTACAAAATACTGATTTTACATGGATCATTCTGTGAGTTTCCATAATTGTGACTCATAGGAGATTGATTTTAGTGATAAATTATCATCTAAGTTTTAAAGATGAGGAAGTGAGAAATGTGAAAATTGCCATTTGTCTGAAATCAAAAAGCCACCATTAGGCAGAGTTAGAATTTAGTCCCGGTCCTTTGGATTTCTATGCCAGGATTCTTTACAGTATGCCAGTTGACATGAGGCAGAGTAGCTAGCACAGGTTAGACATAGATAGATACATTTCCCTTGGGTGGGTTTTAGGAAGCACAGACATTTAAAAAATTACATTTTACTGCAGGCCAAGCTGCAGCCTACCCCACCCCCTCGACAAAAGAAAACGCCATCACATATAGGACTAGGACAGCCCAACATTTCAATTCATGGTGTAGCATCATAATCACGAAGAAGATTCCAAGTTCCCTATTGAAGGTGGAAGACTAAATACCACCCCCTTAACTAACCAAAGCCATAGAAGTGATAACAAGACCACCTTTTACCTCAGGAACTTGAGAATTAGAAATGTTTGGCAGGTCTCCTGCAAAAGACAGCTTTCTCTTCTCCCATCAGGAACCCAGAGATGTCAACCTTCAGAGTGGTATTACCTGGGCTCCACCCTCTTTAGCCTATCAATCATTGTGATAGTATATCAGGTCTGTTGCAAAGAACAAAAGTACGTTTCTTTCGCCCATGCCAGCTCTGGCATGTTCCCCTTTCTTTTCTCTCTTCTGTAATAAACTTTGTTTTAAATCTTGGCTGACTGCTCTAAAATTCGTTTTAGAAAGGAGCCAAAGAATCCATGAGTTTTGTGCCATACCCCACCAGGCTCCAGACACAGATATGCTTTCATGTAAAGGCTGTGTATAGAAACCCTAAATTAATACTTAAAAATTGTATATTCTGTCGAGTCCGAGGCACTGGCTTCAAGTAAGGAAATGGGAAATTGTGCAGAAAGGTCAGATAAGAGCCATGTGACTATTCAATGGCCTGGAAATTAGAATAGGGAGAATACTAGAAAATGTGATCAGATGAATAGTGTGTCACACGATGATTATGCCCCTGACAGTGTCTCCAAGACACATTTTGAGAAAGGACATGCTTGCATTCTGTGACATTAACTTCAAAAGGTTATGGTTGTAGCTGAAAATAATTTCTAACTTCCCTTAGTTGATTTGTGGAGTCATCTGCAAATTCAACTTCACTCTTCAAAAGACCTACTTTTTTTCTTTTATGTGTCTGTGTACAATAGTTTTGAATTTCACAAATATAATGTGTAAAGGAATGTTTTGTATATCCTAAAAATACCCTTTGAAAACTTAATGTTGAGATAAATATATCCTATCATTGTGGTATACTAAATAATGAAGTACATACTTAACACCTAAGCGTCAAAGTTTACACACTCCAGTCAGGCAAAAAATATTACTGTCTACCTTTCACTGATCTCATCTTTCCTAGGAGTCTCAATTTACATTGAAGCTGGAGTGAGGCTGTGTAGGAGTGGAATTAAAAGCACTAACACAAGGTAACCCTGTTCTTCTTCCACTGAAGACAGTTTCTTTTGGGTTACTTCAGTATTATTTGAGTAAATAGGTAATTTAGAGTTTAATTCCCTGCCAGGCACGTTTCTTCCCTCTCTTACAGTGTCACTCTTTTTTCTCCTTCTTGTCAACATGAAATCTGGGTGCAGGGAGATCACAGATTCCTGATGGCATTCATAGGATGGTCTCTACTTCTGTGGCATTGTCTCTGCATGTAGGCCTCTGACCCCACTGTTGAGGGGGCTATGTTTTGTACTCTGTTCTCAAGGCATGGGTGTTATATGGTGATTGCTCCAGGAGTTTAAACCAGCCCCCTACCTCTGCTGTCATCAACTCTGCCATGCTATAATTATGCCCCTGACGGTGTCTTCAAGGCACATTCTGACTCCAAGGCTTATAGGTCTGTCTGTGATTCTAAGTGACTCTTGGTCTCAATGACCTTCACTACATCACCCAACTAATGTCTCATTTTGCTCTACTGGAGACAATTCTTCATGGGTGCCTGGTATTGCTGCATGTCTTGTGAACAAGGCACTGACAGCTCTTTGTTTTGGACTACCATTTTAAGGGCATTTGTATGCTGAAGTCTTGGAAGGTAGAGATGCTGTTTTTCTTTGGAACAAAGGACAAACATGTTTACTGCCTATCATGAAACAGCTGCTTTCTTAGGCTGAGTGTAGCTGTTATTAGGTCTGCTTTTCATTTCCTGTTAGGACGGGGCCTTGGAGAAACAGCATGAGATACTGTTATTCAGCCTACTGGTATTGCTGTGACTCCCCAACTGACCTTCACCTCTGTTGAAGGATTGTGATGCTTTCTTCCAGTGTCTATGAAACAGTGGTAGTCTAACTTATTTAGCTGGCAAATATGGTAAAATCTCAGACCCTTCTCAGTTCTCAGAATACCCTCAAGCATACAGCTAGCACCTTCACCTTTCTCCTGAGTTGTACATGAGGAGGGATACTTGGGAAGGTCATGACCCCTCCCACAGCATTCACAGGCCTTGAGGAGCTGGGGAGTGCTGTGTTAAGGCCTCTCTCTGCCTTAAGACACCATACCGCCATTTCCACACTCCCATGAGTGATTCCCCTGGAGTTGGTATGGGGTACCCCATGACAGAGCCAGTTGGAAGCGGAGCTTCTGGCTCACTGACTAATCTTGATTTATAAAAAGAAACTTGTTATTTATAAGCCCTGTTTTTCCTTTCGATGAAGACTCCTTTCAAGATTGTAGCACAGCTTTGTGTCTCAAGGTACCAATTTGTAAGTCAAAAGCTGTAACTGACTCATTTTATGTATAGACTTGCACCAAAGATCTTAATTCTCCTTGAGGCCATGTGTGACCCTGGCTGGATAAGGGGAAAACATTTTGATATGGTTCAAAATATTATTCCTGTAGCGCACGTACATATTTGCAAAGATAGATAATGAATAGGCACATACTGGCTTCTTTAGCATATTTTGATTCATGAGACAGAATAATAACAAATCAATTCAAAAGTGTTTATTTTCAAACCTTTCAAGCTATAATGACTTTAGTCATTTCTGTTGATATATATTAGTTATGTATTAGTCAACAGTATTTAATATAATGTAACAGTATTTGATACAATATAAATGTTGCTGATTTTTTTTCATTAAAAACTACATATGAAAACAAAACAAAATAGTCCTGAGGTAGAATTGTCTTCATTTCCCTGGAAAAAAATGTATCGGAGATGAACTATTATGTCATCAAATATAGATTAGCTTTAAGGAGAAAACAGGTTTACACTGTTACATAACTGTAGCACATGAACTGCGGGTCAGTTGCAAAGCTACCTGACGTCAGGGGCCGTTCATCATGGTGTTCTTAGCACCTTCAAGAGTGCTTAGCACATGGAGAGTCTGAGGAAGAGAAAAAAGCTTCTCCACAGCTTAGGGCGGGAAACCTGTTCATTTGAGCTTGCAGAATTTTTTTTACCTGGAATATCTATATCTATGTCTGCATCTGTATCTATCCCTGTATTTACCTATATTATTCTCTCAACTGATGCTTTAATGATTTTAAAACTTATCTTTAAGTTGAAAAAAATTTTTGATTTAAGAAATTGGTAGATGAGAAACCAATCATTTCAAAACAATAAAGTTTACCCTTCCAAATACACCATCGTACTATCTTAATGATGATCTTATGTAAGTACCTCAAATTAATAATAATCTTAACAGTTATCTTAACATATAATTTTTAGCAATGTTGAGTAAAGTCTAACAAGAATGTAAAAGTATGAAATGAGAGGGTTAAGGTAACCTCATAATTTGTTTCCCGCTCTGTCAAGAAGCAGTAAGTGCCACGCAATGAATGCCACACAATGAATTCATGGCACTGCAAAATATAGTCAACATTTCACACCTCTCTGTTGTGTGATACTGTTCTAAATGTCATTCAAAATTAATTTAATTTAAAATGTGGTTTCCACAGTTTTAGAATTTTGTCCAAGTGTATGAATTTAAAACAAAATGCTTTTGGAAGTTTTTCTTATTATGCAAATACTGTTAAATTCATTTTGAAATAGCACATTAACCGGAAATACAGGAGGTTCTACGGATCTATGCTTGATCTATAGTGCATCTTTTAACATGAGGATAGAGCTACTGATCCATCTGCCACTCGTGTTGGGCTAGTACTAGGCCAGAGTGCCACGTTGGGAAATTTTACCATTTTTCTTGATTGTTCACCTTACTTTTTGGCCTCTCTCTGTTTTTCAATTTCCTGTTCCCTGAAGCTAGGGATTTGCTGATACTTTCTATTTTTTGAGGATTTCCCATTGTCTGCTTGTGCTGCCATAACAAGACAATACAGGCCGGGTGGCTGAAACAACAAATATTTGTTTGGTCACACTTCTGGAGGCTGGAAGTCCAGGATAGGGTGCTGCAAGGTGAATTTCTGGTAAGGCTTCCCTTCCTGGTTTGCGGACAGTTACCCCTCACTGTGTCCTCACATGGTCTTTCCTCTGTGTTTGCATATGGAGGGTTAGGTGGCAAGAAGAGTGAGAGAGCTCTGGTGTCTCATCCTCTTTTTATAAGGGCACCAGTTCTACTGAATTAGGGTCTCACCTTTGTGATCTCATTTAACCTTAATTATCTCCTTAAAGGTTCTATCTCCAAATACAGTCACACTGGGGATAAGCGCTCCAACATACACATGTTGGAGGGACACATTCGGTCCATAACAGCCACCACCATGCCCCTCTCATGCTCTGAATTATTTTTTCTTCTGCCTTCACCGCTTTTCAAAATGCATCTGTCCTTATTCTCAGAATTCTTCTCTTTGCTCATCAAATGAAATAGTGTCCAGTGACTGCTAATGGGTCAAGGCATTAACTACATTCTAAGATAATATTTTTGTACTTTTATTTTTTTTTATTTATTTATTTGTGTTTTTTTTTTTTTTTGAGTTGGAGTCTCACTCTGTCACCCAGGCTGGAGTGCAGTGGCCGCTCCCGGCCACCGCAGCCTCGACCTGCTGGGCTCCGGCGATCCTTCCGCCTCAGCCTTCGGAGTAGCCGGAACTACAGGCG
>CAUYQG010190001.1:0-28843 GCA_963574415.1 Tarsius wallacei | reverse complement strand
TTTAAAGAAAGAGCATTCTCAAAGCCTATGCACGCAACCCTTCAAATTTAGGGAAGGTCCGTCAAACAGGATCCATGGGGCTTTGCCTCCATCATGACAGCATTTGGCTGGAGCCTTTCTCACAGCCAGCGTTTTTCCTGTTTTCAGGTCCCTTTTACCTTACTCTTTTCAGGGATTGCGGCTCCCGGCAGAGATGTAATAGCTTGGTTAATGTGTTTCAAAATAATTGAATTTCTTTGTAATGCTAAGTTTTATTTTATGAATTTATAAAAATTATAGTGAGCACACAGGTAACAGAAGCAAAAATAGGATAATGAGATTACAACAAACTTTAAAGTTTTTTTCATCAAAAGACACAATCAACAGAATGAAAAGAGAACCTATGGAATAGGAGAAATATTTGCAAATCATATATCTGAGAAGAGGTTAATATCCAGAATATATAAATAATGTCTATAATTTAGTAACAAAGGATCAAATGACACAATTAAAAATGAGCAAAGGTCTTGAAT
Source organism: Tarsius wallacei (assembly GCA_963574415.1). NCBI lineage: Eukaryota > Metazoa > Chordata > Mammalia > Primates > Tarsiidae > Tarsius > Tarsius wallacei. Next base: position 28,331 of record CAUYQG010190001.1, on the reverse strand, counting down.
AGAAATTTCTCCAAAGATGATATACAAATGCCCAACAAACATGAAAAGATGCTCAGCATTACTAATCATCAGATAAATTCATATTGCATACTTTGGCATAAATACTATCACAACCAAACAAACACAAGTAGAAAGCAATAAATGTCAGCAGGTATGGAAAAGTTGAAACTTTTCTGCAAAATGGTACAACTATTTTTAAAAACAAAACAATATGAGGTTCCTGAAAAAAATTATAGATAAAAATACTATATAATAATTAGTAATCAAATTTTGGGGTATTTATCCAAAAGAAATTGATGTTCTCAAAATATATTTGTACACACATGATAATAGCAACACTATTTACAATAGCCAGGAGGTTTAAAAAAAAACCCTCAAATGTCCTTGGTGAATGAATGAATAAACAACACATAGTATATACATGTAATGGAATATTATGCAGACTTAAAAATTATTTCAAAAGCTACAATATGGATGAACTTTGACGACATGATGCTAATTGAAATGTTAGTCACAAAAGGACAAATACTATAGGATTTCAGTGGCAGACATTACTAAAGTAGTAAAATTCATAGCTATAGAAAGCATAATACTTAGTACCAGTAGCTGAAAAGAGAGAAAGAGGGCAAAGGAAAGGTGTTTAAATATGGTTTCAGTTCTTCATGTTTTAAACATTCTGGAAAGCTGTTACACAATAATGTAAATATACTTACCACTACTAAAGTGCACATTTTAAAATGGCAACATTTTATTATATGTTTTATTTCAGTAAAAAGTATAGAGTGAGAAAGAGTCTGTATGGCTCAACAGATTTTCCAAGTTTTTTGTTTGGTACGGAAACGGTCACACATTTCTGTAATAGAACAATATTGAAAAAATCTGATATGCTCCTTTATACTAGTTCTCCCAGAACATATTTATTAAACATCTTCATGTAAAACTAGCTTATGAGAGTATCGATAAACATTCTAGAATTCCAAAAGGATAATAATATAATTAATAATGTCTCTTGCCAACAGAAACCTGAATTCAGTCAAGACTGCCATGTGTACACATTTGAAAAAGATTTGGAAATAATCAGGCAGAAATGTCTCTATTTTCCTACTAATAAAGTATCTACTACTCCTAAGATATTATTCATAGTCTCCAGTTTTACATAATAATTATGAAATTCTAGTTAATTAATATTTTAAACAAAATAAGATTTTATTTATTAGATAATAAATGTCAGGCATGAAGATAAATGATATCACTATTTTATTAGAACTGAGTTTTTGTGGCTGAGTTTTTAAACAAACCAAGACCTACAATACTTCTGTATTCTATAAAGCATTTTGTCTGATGATTCCTTCCTGCTTCTGAAAATGGTGCAAATTGAGAGAAGAATTTATAAATTCCATCTCAAATACCAGTAATAACTTGTAATATAGGGTAGAATGATGGTAATTATCTTCAGATCCCTATAGTACTATTATTAATGATAATGGTAATCTAAATTGGAAGCTCCTTGAATATGAGTAAGTGGTTGTAAAAACTAAAATTTCAACCTGATGAATTCACAAGTAATTCCTTATACTATAGAACTTCCCAAAAGGATGAAACTGGCAATTGCAGAGAATGTATTCAATTTGGATTTGGCCTTTCATTTTTATGTTAGAAAGCTAGTTTTATATAGAAGTGCTCATTAGAAGAAAAGACTAACAGAATCAAATATTAGATTTATTTTTGAAAAAAGAATGTCTAAGCATAAAATATCTTTTGCCTGTTATTTTACTACAGCCATTCTCGTGTTTGTGAAGTATTATTTTCTTGTTTTCATATTCATTTTCTCTTTTTTATTTAAGAATTTTTATTTATTTATTTGTCTGTAGAGATGGAGTCTTGCAATGTTGGTTAACTCTTGAACTCAATCTATTCTCCAGCCTTGGCCTCGCAACGTGCTAGGATTATAGATATAAGTTCCTGTGCCCATCCTCTCATATGCATTTTCATAATGGACAGTGATGTTCTTAATGGATAGTGATAGTGATGTTGAACTTTTTTATGCCTAAAGGTCGTGCTTATTTGTCTTCTTTGAAAATGTCTATTCAAATTCACCATGCTTTTTAGTTATTTTTGTAGTAGTTGTTCTGGGAACCTTAAATAATCACATTAAACTTAAGATGAGTAAAACCTTTCCTTCTTTAAACTGCAAAGTATTTGCTTTGATAGAGCCTGGCTTCAGCTTTTCTACCTTTTGGCTACCATTGTCACATACAGTCATACCTCTGAGATATTGAAGTTTCAGTTGCAGAACACTGCAATACAATGAATACTGCAATAAAGTCAGTCATATAATTTTTTTTGGTTCCCAGTGCATATAAAATTTGTTTATATTATACTGTATTGTGCTAAGTATGCAATAGCATTGTCTTAAAAATTAATTGAAAAATATTTTATTGCTAAAAAATTCTAACACAGAACACAAGATGAGCACATGCTGTTGGAGAATAGTGCTGATATACTTGCTCTACATAGGGTTGTCACAATCCTTCAATTTGTTGGAAACAGGGTATCTATGAAGCACAATGGGGCAAAACAAAATAAATGATGTATATTTGTATATTATGTCTCTATATTATATAAACCAACAAATATATTCTTATAATTATGCTTATGAAATCTTATTACTTAAAAAAACTGAATGAATAAAAAGAAAATGATAAAAGTATATGGACTTCCATATTTACATAAATATTTACCTTGTTGGTGTTCTTTAAGCCTTTGTGCGTACTTGTGTTATCATTTGGTAATATTTTTTCAGCCTAAAGCTCTTGTTTTAAAATTTCGGATAAGCAACTATGCCAGCAACAAATTATTTAATTATTCCCTCTCTGTAAGTATCTTTATCCAATGTCTCTGGACTCTTATTATACCTTTTTTCTTCCTCTAGCCTTATTGACAAATAAAACATATATATTTTATACACATACTCTAAATCTTTGCCGTCATTTTATTAATACTCATAGCATCTTCACTAACAGATTTCATTTCAACAAACCACTTTCTTTGCTTACTCATTGGAAGAAAATCCTTATATCTTCAAGTTTTATCACGAGACTGCAGCAATTCTTCAATCTCCATTTCTCATTCTAGTTGTCTTGCTGTTACCACCACATCTAGAATGTCTTCCTGCTTTGTATGGAAACCAGTTCATAAGGGTTGTCATCAACTTGGTCCAAATTCCCGGTAATGTTGATAACTTTATCTCTCACAAACCAAAAATGTTCTCAATGACACCTAGAATGGCTAACACTTTCCAGAAGACGTTCAATTTGCCTTGCCCAGATCCATCAGTGAAATCACTATCTATGGCTAAGAGTCTTGCAAAATTTATTTCAATGTATGTCTTAAATAATAAAACTTAAAAGTTGAAATTATTCCTTAATTCATGGACTGCAGAATGGATGTTGTGTGGTAAGAACTTTAATCTCTGTACATCTTCATCAAGGTTTTGAGTGCTCACATGCATTGTAAATGAGCAGAAATATTTAGAAAGAATTTTTTTTTTCTGAGCAATAGTTTCAACAGTGAACTTAGTATATTCAGTAAATCATGCTGTAAACATATATGCTGTCATTCAGGCTTCATTTTTCCATTTGGAGCACAGACAGAAAAGATTTAGCAAAATTCTTAAAGGTTCTAGTATTTTTGGAATGATTAATGAGCATTGTCTTCATCTTAAATTCAGTATGTCAGTAGCTGTATTAGTCCCTAACTAGAGATTCAGCCTGTCCTTTGAAGCCAGACTTCGATTTCTCCTCTCTTGCTACGAAAGTCCAAGGTAGCATCTTCTTCCAATAGAAGACTCTTTTGTCTATGCTGAACATCTGTTGTTCAGCGTAACCTTCTTTGTGTGTGTGTTACTGCCTTTTTTCTTTTATAAAAATAAAACCAAAAAAAATTGCATTTCACTATGTTACTCAGTCTAGTCACAAACTTCTGGGCTCAAGCATTCCTCCTACCTTTGCCCTCCAGTGTACTGGGATTACAGGTCTGTGCCACTGCACCAAGCCTGATTTTTTTCTTTTATTTTTATTTGTACCAATTTATGGGTTATTTGAAAACATTTGTTACATGTATGTAACACATAGTGTTCAAGTTAGTTTATTTAGGGTGTTCCATCACCTGAGTAAAATACAATTTTGTTAAGTATAGTCAACTACTTTGCTCTCAAATATTGAATTTATTTATTCTTCCTTACTGTAGGTTTGCATTTTGCATCCTTTAACCCAGTTCTCTTCATCTTCCCCCTTCTACCACCACTCACTCTTCAATCTGTTGAGATCAACTACTTGTTAGCTCCCACAGATAAGTGAGAACGAGCAATATTTGTCTTTTTTGCCTGGCTTATTTTATAGAGATAACTATCTCCAGTTCCATTCATGTTGCTGCAAATAACATGATTTCATTTTTTATGATTGAATAGTATTCCATTATGTATTTGTATCACATTTACTTTGATAACCTGTTGATTAATACATAGGTTGATTCTATTTCTTTGCTGCTATGTATGGTGTTGCAATAATGGAGGTATTGCTTTTGATACACTGATTTGTTTTCTTTTGGGTAGTAATTGGATTGCTGGATTTAATAGTAATTTTATTTTGAGGTTTTTCAAGAAATCTCCGTACTATTCTTCATACTAACTGTACTAGTTCACATTCCCAGTAACAGTATTTAAGTGTTCTCTCTTTGCCACATCCTCACTAACATCTATTATTTTTGTCTTTTTAATAATAGCCACTCTTTCTAGTGGGATAATATAGTTTAATTGACTTGGATTTCTATGGTGATTGGTAATTTGGGGAATTTTTTTTTTCATATATCCGTTGGCTATATCTATCTCCTCTTTAAGAAAGGTCTATTAAAATCCTTTGTCCACTTTTTAATGAGGATATTCAATTACTTTCTATTAAAAATTAAGTTAATGTTTAAGTTTCTTGTATATTCTGGATATTAGTCCCCTGTCTGATGAATAGTTTGCAAAGATTTTCTCATATTTAACAGGTTGTCTATATTCTGCTGTTGCCTTTGTTCTAAAGAAGCTTTATAGTTTCATGTAGTTTAGTTTGTCTAATTTATTTTTGTTACCTGTGCTTTTACAGTCTTAGTAATAAATTATTTGTCTAAACGAATGACCACAAAAGCTCTTCTAGTATTTTTTATAAGTCCTATATTTATTTAAGTTTTTAATCCATTTAAAATTTATTGTGTTTATAGTGAGAGATAGGGTTCCAGTTTCATTCGTCTGTATGTGGCTCTCCAATTTTCTCAACACCATTTATTGGAGAGGGCTTCCTCTTCCTAATCTAAGTTTTTTCCAGATTTGTTGAAGAGTATGTGGCTATAAGTAAGTGGCTTTATTTCTGTATGTTTATTTTATACCAACACCTTGCTAGTTTGCCTACTATAGCCTTGCAACATATTTTAAAGTCAGGTAATGTTATGCCTCCAGCTTTTATCTTGTTTGCAATTGCGTTGCATTTGGTGACTTTTTCTTTTCATGGTTCTAAATTAATTCGAGGATTTTTTTCACAATTCTCTGAAGAACAATATTGGAATTTTGATAGAGACTGTGTAGAATCTGTACATTTTGGGGGGGCGGTATGGTCATTTTAGTGATATTAATTATTCTGATGTATAAGCATGAAACTTTTTCCCCATTTGTTTGTGTCATCTTCAATTTTCTTCATCAGTGTTTTGTAATCTTCTTTGCAGAGATTTTCCACCTCCTTTGTTAGATTCATTCCTAGAGCTTTTTTTTTGTGGGGGAGGGGTGATATAAATGAGATTGCCTTTCTTTCTCAGGTAGATCGTTATTGGTGTGTAGAAATGCTATTGATTTTTTGTATATAAATTGTGTGTCTTGCAGTTTTACTAAATTCATTCATCAAATTTAAGAGTTTTGTTTGTTGAAATCTCTAGACTTTTTAAAGATATAATATCATATTATCAATAAAGAGGAGCAATTTGACTGTCTCCTTTCCAATTTAGATGACTTTATTTTTTCTCGTGTCTAATTGCTCCAGCTAGAACTTTCAGTATTAAATTGAATACTGGGCATCCTTGCCTTTTTCCAGTTCTTAGAGGAAAGTATATCAATGTTTATTCATTCAGTAGAATGTTGGCTGTGGATTTTTTGTATATGGCCTTTATTTTTAAGGTATGTTACTTATGTGACTAGTTTGTTGAGATTTTTTTCATAAAGGGATGTTAAATTTTATCAAATGCTTTTTCTGAGTCTATTGAGATGATCTTATAGATTTTTGACCCTCATTCTGATAACTTGATGTATCATGTTTATTTGTTGGTATGGGTTAAACCATCCTTGTAGCCTGTTATAAATCTCTTTTGATTGTGGCTTATTATTTTTTGGTGTGCTATTGGATTCAGTTTGCTTTTTTATTTTAAAGATGTGGAGTACAATTCAGGATTAGGTACACAGATGGTCATCGTATAGGTAACATTTGGACCTCCTTTTGGTCCTCACTTTGCCTGGTTTGAAATCAGTTACCCTCATTGATGTTATGCACCCCCTCCCTCCATGGATTCAGTTTGCTAGTATTTTCTTGAGTATTTTTCATCTATGTTTACTAGGGTTATCAGCCTGTGTTTTTCTTTTTGTTGTTGTTGTGTTCTATTCTAGTTTTGGTGTATCAGAGTGATGCTGGCCTCATAGGATGAGTTAGGGAGAATTCTCTCTTCTTCGATTTTTTTAGAACAGGTTTATGACAATTGGTATTAGCAGTTAATTGGACATTTGGTAGAATTCAGCTGTGCATCCTTTTGATCCTGGGTTTTTCTCTATTGAAACACATGTTTATTTCTGATTCAGTCTTGCTACTTTATTGGTCTGTTCAGTTTTCAATCTTCATAGATTGTATGTTTTCAGGAATTCACCCGTGTCTTATAGGTTTTTCAGTTTGTCAGCATATAATTTTTTTACAATAGTCTCTGATGAGTCTTTGAATTTCTGTGGTATTAGTTGTAATGCCTTCTTTTTATTTCAAATTGTATTTATTTGGGGTGTTCTCTCTACTTCTTTGTTAATCTAGCTTGCAGCTTATTTTTCTTTATCAATTATATTGCCTATCTTTTGTATAATTTGCTGCGGTTACTATATCAAAACTTGCTCCTTCACCTTGCACTTTTATGTTATGGAGACAACTTCTCTCATTAAACCTTATGAACCCATAAATAAAAATTTTTAGCTTCAAAATTTTATTCTGCAACTGTCTCACATCTCTCAGTTTTCATAAAATTGAAGAGAGTTATGGTCTTGTTCTGGATTAGGCTTTGGTTTCCTGGAATGTTGTCACTGGTTTGATTTTTATTCAAACCACAAAAACTTTTTCTATTCAGCAATAAGTTAGTTTCATTTTCTTATTATTTATGTGTTAACTAAAGTAGTACCTTTAATTTCCTTCATAATTGTTTTCTTTTCTTTTTTTTTTTTCCTTTTTTGTTTTTCTTTTCTTTTCTTTTTTTTTTTTTGCATTCACAAATTGGCTGCTTGGCACATCATGCCTTGTTTTTGACCTATTTGATCTTTCTCATAATTGAAATCATGTTTTTCTTACATTCCTTCGTTATTAAGTGTACTCATTTTTAGCTTTTAATTTAAAGTGAAAGACATGTGACTCCTCCTTTTACTTAAACACTAGGGATCATTGTAGAATTATTAATTGGACTAATTTTAATTTTGTTGTGTCTCAGGAAATAAAGAGACTTAAGGATATAGAGAGGGATAAAGGAACAACCAGTTGGTGGAGCATTTAGTATATATCCAACATTTATTGCTTAAGTTCACCACTTTACATGGGTATGGTTCCTTGTCCTCCCAGATAATTACAATAGTAAAATTAAAAATCACTGGTCACCAATTACTATAACAGATATAACAATAACACTAAAAAGTATGAAATATTATAAGAATTACTGAAATGTTGTGGCACAAAGATATGAAGTGAGCATATGCTGTTAGAAAAATGAAGCTAATTGGATTTTTCCATGCTAGGTTGCCCAAAAGTGTCAATTTGTAAAGCACAAATTTGAGGTACAATAAAGAAAAGCACAATAAAGCAAGGTGTGCCTATACAATATAATGTTTTGATATACATATACACTGTGAAATTATTACTACAATCAAGCTAATTAGTATGTATATCACTTTCCATACATCATTTTGTGGTTTCTGTTTTTGTTTTGTTTTGTTTTAGTGGTGGGAATATTTAAGATATAATCTCTTAAAAAATTCCATAAATACCCTACAGTATTAACTATAGTCTCCATGGTATACATTAGATCTCCAGAACTTACTCATTTTGCCTAACTGAAGGTTTGTAACCTTTGACCAAAATCTCCCCAAACCTTCTACCCTCACCTCTGGCTACCACTGTTCTACTCTCTGCATCTGTAAGTTCAACTTTTTCTAGAATCCACATATAAGTGAGATTATGACATTTTTGTCTTTCTCCAACTGATTTAATTCCCTTAACATATATCCAAATTCATCTATGTTGTGGAAATAATAGAAGTTCTTTATTTTTAATATAAAATAGTGTGTGTATGTGTGTGTGTGTGTGTGTGTGTGTGTGTGACATGCTCTTTTTATTTTTTCCTTGATAAATCCTTAGTTTCATTTCATATCTTGGTTATTGCAAATTATGCTGTAATAAACACGAGTGCATCTATCTTTTTGAGGTCCTGATTTTAATGCTTTTGGGTATATATTCAGAAATGAAATTGCTGGATCATATTATAGCTCTATTTTTAATATCTGAGGGACTCCCATACTGTATTTCATAATGGCTATAACAATTTATTTTCTCACCAACTGTATACTCGGGTTCATTTTTTCCACATTTTTACCGACACTTGTTATCTTTTTTTTTTTTTTTTTGATAGTAACTATTTTTATGGGAGAAAGGAGATATCTTATTGTGCTTTTGATTTGTATTTCTTTAGTGATTAGTGATATTGGACATTTTTCTCATATACTAGGTGGCCATTTGTATGTTTTCTTTTGAGAAATTTCTACTCAGGTATTTTTTTCATTTTTAATCAGGTCATTTGTTTTCTGGATGCTGAGTTCCTTATATATTTTGGAAATTAACCCCTTATCAGATATTCTAATCAAGTGACATCCCTCCATCTACAACCCTGTTGATTTTCACACTCAGCCTGTAAAATTACCATGTTGTAGAGTGCTGTAGAAAATAGGAGTGATTCCAGGCAATAACATGTTAGACTGGCACTGCTCTTACACCATGTTCTGCAGTTTTTTATGAATAATTACACCTCAATTTGCTAAATACCTTGGTTGATTTTCATAGCTCTGAAATAATTGCATTGCATATATGCAGTCTTATAATTGTTTATTTCACAGGAATTACCAAGACCCTCACTTTCTTACATTGCAATATGTCCTGAAAACCATGAGTTTGTGGAATAAGCACTTTTGCTTCCTTTGTTTAAATTGTCTGTAAAATTTGTAATAATTTTGTCTTTCAAAATAGTTTTATTTTTTCTCTTAGATGTATTCCTAAAATGACAACATAAAAAAAAAAAAACACACACTTTATTGAACCCAGACGATAAGTAGTGATGACTATTTAACTTGGAATTTTGAGGGTTAATTAAAGTTGAGAAATAAAATATGTTAATGACATAGCACAAAGTGGTACTTGGATAGTGTTATTGTCAATAGGGCTACCATTTACATGGACAACATGGGTTCAGGCACTCATTGATGTATTAATATTTGCTGTTTATTCTAGGAAAGTTGATTGTATTTTCTCAGTGAAGTGTTTAAACAAAGATGGCATTAATCCCTAGTTTCTACATGGGATGTGCTACTTCTCCAGATGTAGGACCTTTCCCCATAGTATAGAGACATGGATGACTAACTTGAAGAGTTAATAAAACAAAGGTGAAAACTTTTTCTCTAGCTAAATTCAAAGTTATTTTATAGTGCCACATATTATAGGAAAAATGAGTTTAGTGACTAGATACCAATTTGTTTTCAAAAACAGAGAGTGTGAGTTATTTTAGTGATGCTTATTGTGCAAAAATGCTTAGTAACACGAATACTTAGTAGTGCATTCTTTCAAATGTTTTGTGCTATTAAATGTAACAGATTAGAATCATAATTTCTACATATCATTAAAATGCAGCTGTTGTATTTATTCTCTTATACCAAATTCTTCTCATAAAAATATAACATTTGTTTAAAATATTATTCATTCCATCATTAGTTTGTACACTATGATTTATAGTTTATCAGATTGGTCACGTGTGATCATTACCATTGTGAATGTTAACTTTAGCAAAGTCATATGTCAAAGATACTTTATAAATGTAGACAGTAGCCCAAGTTTATCAGAAGTATATCACGACCTAAATTTAGAATCTTAGGGATCTCTGTTACTATCACCCAGTCACTTAGAGTAACAATAAATGAATAACTAAAACAACTAAGATGAATAACTAAAACAACTAAAATAAATAACAATAAATAAATAACTAAAACAAGAAGAAATATGACTACAACAAAAAATATAGTTTTAAAAGGAAAAGCAAGGTTTATTGACTGCTAGATAGCAGAGCTGTCCTCTCTTACAAAAAGTCATCTTTAAAAGATAGGAATTTTTAAGTAATAAAGAATAAATTCCACATAGAGTAGCCACAAAAGGAAAACACATCTAATTAAAATAACATGACAACAAGCATGGGCATTCATGGGAATGTTAAATATTTGAACCAATAGTATTTTTAAATACAGGTAAGAGTTTAAATTTTGAAAGAAATCTGATGATATTGTTAAGTGTTGTAAAAATATGTTTGATAAATAGAAATATGAACATTGAAAAGAGAGATTATATCAAATAGAGAAATTAAGCCAGAGAGAGTCTCAGAGATCTTTGAAAAGCATGGGAATAATCTTATCTGATATCTAATTTTTGGAGGTTTAATCTGTCAACTCTATGAGTAATGATGGGAAGAGAGTAAGAGTAGAATTTAGAAGAACATATAGAGCACCACTGCAGTAAGCAAGAGGCAATCTTACTTAAACTTGTATTGAAGGGTAGAGAAAAAGTATTTGACTGGTTATATGACTTTGAAAACAGAACTTTCTGATGAATTCATTTCTAGCATATAAGTAACAGTATGATTTTTTTTTTTTAAAAAGGTGCCAAGACTGACTTATAAGTTTTTGGTTTGTGTACCAGAATTAACTGATAGCATCAATTGTTGAGGTTGAAAAGAGACGGAGGACTTGGGCAAGAAGATTCCAAACAAAGTGTTTTTGGAATGTTGATTTTTGATATGTTCCTTGATATTTCAACTTAAATACTAAAGATTGGTTTAAATACTCAAGTTGAGTTCAGAGAGGAGATACCATCTAAAAAAAGTATTCCGGGCATCATCAACTTTAAATGGCATTTAAAGACAGGAGAGATTAGGTCATATTGGGAGTGAATGTATTTAGAGAAGAGCAAAGAACTGAGGCTTGTAGCTATATCACACTCACAAATTGGTTTAAAGGTGAAGAGGCATCAAAGAAGATTGGGGAAGACATCTTTTTTTTTTTTTTTTTTGAGTTGGAGTCTCACTGTCGCCCAGACTGGAGTGCAGTGGCCGTTCCTGGCCACCGCAGCCTCAACCTGCTGGGCTTCGGCAATCCTTCCTCCTCAGCCTTCCAAGTGCTGGAACTACAGGCGCGCGCTACCACGCCCGGATAATTTTTTAATTTATTGTAGAGATGAGTTCTCACCAAGTTGCCCAGGCGGGTGTTGAACCTGCGGGCTCAGGCAATCCACTCACCTCAGCCTCCCAAGGCTCAGGATTACAGGCTGAACCACGAGCCCAGCTGGTAAGAAATCTTACAAAAATAATTCATTGACCTTCCCTTGAGGAACATATAATTATAAGGACAAATATGTGCTTATATCATTAGAACAAGGGGAAATAATGATAAATGTACCACTTGCTGCACATATAAAGTTCTATGGCATTTCAGATGAGAAAAAGATAACTTCTGGCAAAGGATAATTCAGAGTTTACTTGAAGTTTCTGCTCTTCCTCTTTACTTTGTTCAAATAATCCATTTTATTAAAGTCTCGAATGAATGAACAATGCGTCAATGAGTGCACCATTCTCTGCCACATTCTCCTTCCTTCATTCAGCATTGGTTGATGCAATGTAGTTATAATTATTTGTAGTAGTAGTAGTAGTAATAGTAGTAGTAGTAGTAGCAGTAGTAGTATGCCTGTCTCCCTGTCACACAAGCTGGAGTGCAGTGGCATGCTCATGGCCACCACAGCCTGGAGCTGCTGGGCTCAGGCGATCCTTCCGCTTCTGCCTTCCAGGTAACTGGAACCACAGCTGCTGTGCCACCACACCCTGCTAATTTTTGTATTTATTTTAGAGACGAGGTCTTGCTACGTTGCCCAGATTGGTTTCGAACTCCTGGGCTCAGGCAATCCTCTGGTCTTTGCCTCCCAAAGTGCTGGGATTACAGGCATGAGCCACTGCACCAAGTCAGTTAATTCTTATATGTAGACAAGTCAGTCATTGACTAGACAGGGTTATTTTGGTCTTGCATGTAAGGGAATTGAGATTTACCTTAGTTAACTGAACTAATGAGAAAAAAAGAATGATGGAGAAAAATGGAGACCCCTAATGAATGTTAATCACAGATGCTGGCATTATATTGTATGATCTTCTACTGTTGTTTCCAGAAGTATCCTGATTCTTGCTCTTTCTCTCTGACTTTCCACCTATTTCCTTATTCTATGACATTTCTGCTTTTTTGACTTCTCCTTTTTGTTAGATAAGTTTGTGTTCTATGTTACTTATATCAAAAATAATCCAGTCTTGAACAGAGTTTTATTAGGGAGGAACCATTTGTGCTGATATAGAGGTTGGATAAAATGTCAACATGTAAATATCTTGATATATAAATGACTTTGTTCTTTCTCATGAGAACAGCTTGGATTGCACATAAAAAAAACCCTCTGGAAGAAGATTAGACAATCATTTAAGTCAGATAGTCATATCCTAGTTTAGATACCTAGGTGAAAATAAACCTTGTCTTCTCAATTGAGTAAATCAAAATTAAAATGTCAGAAAACATTTTGCTCCTAATCAAGTGTTTTAATCATTCCCACTCGTCACATCTACCACTATGCAAATGAACTCATCTCTTTACTTACATAAATTCCTTATACAGATTTTTTTCCACTTCATTTATTTAAAAAAAATGCTCTCACCTCTTTTCTCCTGCTGATAATTGTACTATAACCCATTGTGATACAGTTCTGATTTCTGCAAATGTTATGTGCATGTGTTTCTCTTTCAGGTATTCTACCTTGATGCTTCCCTTGAGAGATGTCTCCTCTATCATTCTTGACTTTCAGTGGAAGTGGTTATAATATTGACTGCATTCTTATTCCCTAGTGCTCCTTTCAGATCAATGATTCCTTTCTTAAAACATTTCCACTTTGTGTCTCTCACTCATCTTCTTTGTGTCTCCCAATCATATTAGTTTCCTATTGTCTTGTAGGATTCTGTCAAGATATATACATAAAGAAAGAAAATCTTTTTTTTGCATGGGCCCTGGCAATCATTTTTGTGATGTATAACTTCTATGTTGAGGACTCTTCTGAGTTTTTATTTTAAGATTTCTCCTTAATACTATAAAATTTTAATTTCTTTTTAGGTCATCATTATCTTAGTTATTACATGACAAATAATTTAAGTTCTTTTTCTACATTAATGGTTTGTTATATCTTTTATTCCAACCCTCCCATACACTAAAGTTAAATTTGTTTTCAAAATTATTTACAAGTAAAATAGGTCTTTCTGACTTTCTCAATGTTTAGACCATTCATATATTGCTTTCATTTCCTAAATCTCATTGATATTAAAACATAAATGCTATCGGATAAAAAAATACCTTTTGGAGGAGAATAATTGTTCTAATACATCTAAATTTATGCTTTTTTAGTGCAGAAAGTCTGGTCCCAAAAATACACACGAGGTTTGTTTTAGCTTATTCATTTTTCTTATAGTAAAAATACTTCAAAGAACATGATCCTCACAGGAATGAATTCAAGGAAAGAATACCATAAAGTTGCAAGTTATTTTATGCTCTTTACATAATGCATCTATAGTACAGGGTTATATTCTAGGGATAAATTAGAACTCTCCTTAAAGCTGGGCTTTTTAAACAACTATGCTTGGATATCTCACATGTACAAAATAGAATACCAGGGGAACACTTGTTTATTTTTTTGCTTGTGACAATCTTTATCTAGTTAAACATTATTTCGAACTGCATATGTTCACTCATCTGTGAGTATTTTGAGATAATGGAAGCTTCTATGATGTCAGATATATTTTATACCTGCACTGCATTATAATATCCACCAGGCCAATATGACTATAAAGTACATGAAGTGTAGCTAATGTAACTGAACAACTGGGTTTTGGGGTTTGATTAATTTATTATAAATTTAAATAGACACATGAAGCTAGTAAAGACAATATTAGATAGCAATGTACTAGAGGTATTTGCTTAAATTTTTTTGATATAAACTGAGAATTTTATTTTATTTTATTCTTTTATCTTGTCTGTAACATCAGAGGTAAAACTGAGAGTTTTAAGAACATACTCAGTGCAACCAAAATGATATTTTGTCTGTCAAACACCTTCCAACTTTGCCCACTTATGTGGCCTTTTCCATAGTCTAACAAATTCTGATCTCTTATGTTTAAAAAAAATCATTATCAATAACAACAGCAAAAGCTTTACTTGACTCATCTCTTATTAGTATTTTTATTTTTTGGCCCAAATTTGTTCAAATTTGACTTCTGGCCAAGCCCTTATCCCTTTACAATCTGGATTTTACGAACACTTATTTCTTATTTCAAAAATATCTTTTAGAGTTTATTTGTACAATATTTTGGCAATCTAGATAAGCAACATAGTTTTTCTGCCTCTAAAAAAGAGGATGATCCAAAGATAAATATTCTTGTGACTCTATATGTTTAATTATGAATACCTGAAATTATTACGATTCTGTGAAATCCAATCTGTGTCTTGGTCAGTTCCTGGGTGTTGGATTTTTCTTCTTTTTTGTTTAAAATCTAAAGTTACTTTGCAAGATGTCAGACATCAAATATTTATGGTTGTGACTTATAATGATTTATTATAAATATTGATCATGAATAATAAAAAGGTAATATTAAACTTGTTTTAATTTAAATTTATACACGATGTCTTCATTATAATATGTGGGATAAGAAAGGATTTGTTATTTAGTTCTTAACATATGTTATGTTTATAATAAGACCTATCAAACTTTAAAATTAATATTGAATGAAAAATACCATATTAGATAAAGTAGAGCATTGTAGGTCTAGGAAACTGCACATGAATAGAAAAATAGTACACGTATGTATATACTATATACTAGTATATGTGTATACATATAATTAATTATATAGTGTGCTAATACACACACACACACACACACATACACAGTGGGAGTTTATACACATGAAAAGATTGAACATTTAGACTTGAAAGGTATCTTAGCAAATTTAAGATCAACTAATAATTTTAGAATTTCCTAAACTTAATAGGAAAATTGATAACTAAGTTATTCCATGTGTCATAAGAGACAGATTTTATTTTTTTATTTATATTTTATTTTAAAGATGTGTAGTACCATTCAGAATTAGGTATACAAGTGGATGCCAAACAGGTAAAGAGGAAGATTTTAAATCAGAAGGCTTGGGTCTGAGTCTTGGATCTGTTTTGATTAGTTGGGTCACTTCCATTTTCTCATCAGCAAAAGATAAATCATAATAATGACTGGCATAACTATGTTGCAATATTGCAGCCAGAAATGTATTGCTATGGGTTTGAGATCCCATGTGCATCTCCACCCCTTTGGTGATTTCATTGACAATATGGATTTAAACATTTCTAACCGACTAGAAAAGTAGTAAAACTTTATTTACGTGGCACTACCTCCCATAGCTCCTAAAATGTTTCCAGGATACTTTTTGTGGGTAGAAAGCGGGCTATATGAGAACTCCTTTATCCACTGCAATTCCAGTTATCTAAACAGTTGAACGAATGGGACCCATAAGGACTGTATACACAAAGAAAAAGCTCCCTGTTTGTGCTTGTTGCATGATGTCAGAAAATGCAAAAATAGAAGAATGAGAACATTGAAGCTTGGTCCCTCTTCTTAATTCAATGTTTCTCTCACTCTGCAGTGAATGAGCACTGGTGAGGGTTAGGCCATTCATTCAGAAACTGTCAAGCCACTGAAGAAGTTGGTAGAGAATGAATCTAAGAGCAATAATCCCTTCCTGCGTGTAGAAAGAGGATGGATATCTAATTTAGTATGGTTTAAGCAGAAATATGAGTGGAAGAAGAATGTCATTTCCTAATACAGCTGAAATAATTCCAAAAATTTAAAATTACTAAAATTATCAGCATTTTTATTACTATTTGTATGGTAATATATATTCTAGAAAGAAGAAATTGTACTTACCACTTAAAGGGAATGTTAAATAATATCTTGAAAAGCAAACAAGTTATGCTGTGAAAACATACATGTAAAAATATGAATTAAAAGCACTACTTGTAAGTACTTACTTTTCCCCTAATTACATAGATGACGTGATAAGTTAATTCGTGCTCTGGGTTTTGCTTTTTCATGTATAAAATGAGTCAATTACACATTATAATATCTAAGTACCGATTTCCTTTTGAAATCTTTAAGCTTGCAGCTGTTTTAGTAGCTGAAACTGTCTCCAAGTTCTAATATTTAGTTAAATGGTACACATCACACTCCGTTTTCCTTTTTCTTCTCTTTTACAATAAAGGAATTTTTGTTAACTACTGTGGGAAGCTTGAGGAGAAAATAAGTTATTAAAATAAAAACTATAGAAACAAGCAAGAAAGAAAAAATGTAGAAGAAATTCATATCACTTACATTGATGATAGTGGGAAAATAAGAAGTATAATCATAATTTTAAAAGTTTCCCAGATGACAGGACTATCTTCTGCTCTCCACTAAGACCTTAGAAATGACTAAATTAATATCTAGTTATAGTCAATTTTGAGAAATATCCTATTTTTATTGGCACAAGAAATTTCTATACAGCGAATCTTTGAATAACATAATTTCAGTATAATATTAATGAGAAAAATAAATACATACCTGGCTGGAGCCTCTGCCTATGCGGAGTTTTTGTATTCTTCCCATGTCTGTGAGGGATTTCTTTAAGAACTCTGTTTTTCTCCCACATGCCAAAGCTATGCACTTTAGGTGAGTTGGCAGGTCTATATAGCCCCCAGTAAGAGTGAGCATGAATGATGGGGTGACTCCTGTCCAGGACTGGTCTCCACCTGATGCCCGAGCTGCTGAGTTAGATTCTGGTCACCCTCGATATTGGAACCAGATTTAAAAAAAAACTTGGAGGGGAAAGAATATAAATGATTGTAAAATAAAAATTTGTGAAGTAGACGGTAATCATACAAGCACATGTCAGTGCAGTATGCGTTACCAAAGCATTCAGTGAGCCCTGCATATTTGTGACTAATTCTGTGCTACATGGTAGTAGAGGAGATACTCTGACAACTTTCATTTTCCAAACATTTATTCCTTGTTTTAACCCATCACCACTACAACTGCAGTCACTCACTGATTCACCAAAAACTGGGTAAACATTTATCTTACTTAAAAAAATCTTAAAAAAAAAATATGTATGTGTAGTTGACATGTATATCAGTGTTTGCTGGTAGGAGTGTTTGGAGCATTTATTTACATGTATGACAATGTTTTTGTGACCAAAAATATATTGTAGGAGCTTAGCTCTTGTTTATATCAATTAATTTATGGTAAAATTGGTTTCATTATATGTGGTTTTACTTAGAGCTGCAGTTTTCAAGGAACTATGGGTGATGTTAAATGAGGAAGGAGTTAGTGTATTTCAATGCAGCCTGAGTACAGATGTTAAAGTTAAGAAATGGGAATTATACAAAACTGTAATACAAGGGTTATAAATACAGTAGTTTTTAAAAATCACCAGAAAAAATATAGTCTATGTAATTTTTCAAATCACTCGCTAATTTTTTCTATGACATGTTTTGATAAAAGTGATACAAAACCAAAACAGATATGCTTGCCAGATTTGAATATATGGTTATTTCATTACAAGTATTCAGAAATATTTTCCTTATTGACTAAATTTCTTGCAACCTGTTCAACTTATTTAAATAGTAAATATTAAATACATTCAATGTTGCAAGCCATTGGTATGTACTGAGAATCCATAAAAAACTTAGATCATATAAAGAGCAGACTTCATTTGTGATGGAAAAAATAGAAAAAAGAATGTAAGCCAAAAATGCAACAATTTAACCAATCCAGATTGGTTAAATTGTATATATATCTGTATATATTTGAAAATTATCTGTATATATTTGACAATTCCATTGACTGTCTTTTATTAATTAAATGTACAGAATCAGTTAACTGTGTAGAAAATAGAGGATTTTCAATAGGACAGGGTTATGCTGCTAAATCTATTCTTGTAGCTGAGTTTAACTGTCTATGCAAAAAAACTGGTAGGCTCAAAATTATAACCCACTGAACTACAAAATTCTTGTTTCTCAAAATGTTAGGGTTCCATATTTTCATGTAGACATTTCCTCTTCTTATTTAAGATATTGCTGATCTTTATTACCTATTACCACTAAAATGTTCTGCTAATATTACTCTCTTTTTGATATTAATCACAGTTCAAAACCCAGCATCTGGTTAGATCCATTAGATTTACAAAACATCTTTTTTTTTTAATTGAGTGAATTAGCTCAGAGATTTTTTTTACAAAGAAACATACATGCATGTATGTATGTACATAAGTATGTATGTAGTTATCTATTTTTTAGACAACGTCTTGCTCTGTTGCCCAGATTGGTGTGCAGTGGTGAATTATAGTCCATTGCAGTCTCGAACTCCTGGGCTCAAGCAATTCTTCCACCTCTGCTTCCCAAATAGCTAGGATTACAGGTGTGCATCACCATGACTAGTTAATTTTTGTATTTTTTGTAGAGACAGTATCTCACTAAAGTCGCTGTTGACCAGGTCCCTCTTGAGCTCCTAGCCTCAAGTGATCCCCCTGCCTTGGCTTCCCAACATGCTAGAATTACAAGCATGAGCTACCATGCCCAAACTTGTTTCTAGTCTTTTCACTAACTGATTGCATAAATCAAATGACAGACTTATTTTGTTATTCAGCATGTTCATATAAAGGTATATCCTGAACCTCCTAAGAAATATATTAAATATAGAATTACCATAAAATATTACCCATTTTCCACCTAGGACCTCACCTTTTGCATGGCAGATCAGGAAGCACAAATATGAGGTCACAGTCCTCATTAAGTAAATGTACAGTTCGTTTTATTTCATTTTCACATGAGTTCATATCAACTCACATGAAAATAGAAGCAACCAAATCTCACTTGTTTTTTTCACATAGCATTTCTGTTTATAAGTGGAAGGAGCTGCTAATGGAAAGAGTTATGTGCAATTAATAGACACTTAATCACATCATGCCATATAGATTGTGAGTAAGAAAGTGAATTATGCCAAGACAAGTTAGTTGGGTGAGATGACGCTCGTCAGATATTATAGAGAAAGGTTATAATATTTCATGATAAATATGCATGCAGTGTCTTCCATTCTTTTGGACAATAATATTTGGTCATTACAGGAGTCTGTTACTTGAAGCGTCATCTGATAGATTGGCAAGCAAAACAGATAGGCAGTATTATAACAAACAGCTACTTTTGGAGTTTCCAAGATTTCCTTTTATGGAAAATAGATTTCTAATCTCCCATATAAACTATACAGAGCTATCATATTTAAATTTTTATATTTTACAAAATGCTATCTCAAATTTCTACATAAACTAGATTTTTTAATACACCTCACAAATGTTTTACCCTAATGATTTCAGTAAATAGTAATACCGTCATTTCAATTAAGAAGGCTCAGTTTTTCCATTTAAGCTTTCTGCTTGTATCTACTTTTATCATTTTATACTATTTGATCATAAAATTGTGATAACACTCAATAGCTTTCAGGGTAAAGTCGAAACTTCTAAATTAATGAATATGGTGAATAGTGATGTGATACCTTCCTAGCTCTCTAGTTTAAATTCTACTATTCACTCTCCATGTACCACTTATTCCAAGGAAATCAATCAACTTAAATTTATTTGAATGTGAACAGGAATTTACATTCACCCATATCTTCTGTCATAAGTAATTACTCAGGGCATGCCTGGCATATGATATACTCCAAGTAAAAATCAGTTTTTAACCCATGCCACTTATTAAGTCATATAGGTACATAAAGAGATATAGATATTATAAATACACATGCATATGCAGATTGATACATATAGATATATACAAATTAAATAAAGTTAATGTATTATTTTCAAGTTATTTGTAACAAATTACTGTGAAGGTAATGGGCAGTGGCTTAAAACAACACAATTTATTATCTTATGACTGTGGACATCAAAAGTCCTAAAATCAAGGTGCTTTTGAGGCTCTGTTCCTTCTAGATGCTCTGAAGAAGAATCTATTTGTTTGTCTTTTCTAGTTTTTAGAGGGAACCTGCATTCCCTAGCTCCTGCTCCTTCAAACTTCTCTCTGACTCTGACCCTCCTGCCTCCCTCTTATAGGGATTCTTGTGATTACATTGCGCTCACATAAATAACACAAGATAATCTTCTTATCCTAATAACTCTAACTTAATTACATCTTCAAAGTTCCTTTTATCATATAAAGTAACACATTCACTAGTTTGGGGATTAAGATGTGAATTTTTGAAGGGACATTAGTTAGCCTACTGTCGTTAGTATCTGTTAAAATAAATTAATAAACATACCAGATTATATACAGATATAAATCTAGTAATATATGGATCCTGATCACTAGGGTTTTTGAGTTCAGCAGAGAAAATAAAATATACATTTAAATATTTATAACAAAACACAAATGCTGTCATTTAAGTATAGTAAAAATAAAGTACTACAAGTCCTGAGAATGGAGAGAATATTTTCAGTGATGCAAAAATGATGCTATCATAACTTCGGGCTTCAGCTGAAGAATGTGTAGACTTTAAACCTTCAGAAATATGATAATTACTAAATCAGATAAAAGAATATTTAAGTATATTAACTCTTTTCACTATTGCTAAAATTATCAAAGTAGTATACTTCTAGTCATTTTGAAAGTATATTTCTGTTGATGTAAATGATACATTCTAAGGACATTTCAAACAGGTTAGATTATAAATCTCTTTTCAAACATCCTTGGATACTATGGATGTTTTAAAGCAAACAGTTCAGCCATTTAATTAACTAAATAGAATGACAGGATTTGGGGGTTTGTATTTATTAGTATTAATATCGTCTACAGTTTAACCTTAAATTTTATGATCTCAGGTGAAGAAATAATTCTCATGTTTCTTTTAGTATGTTGATTATAAAAATGATGATTGGGCTGATTATTCTTAATATTAGCTAGTAGTCTGCAATATCAGTGTCAAAATCTTCTGCTGATTGCCTCCCATTTTACGAGGAAAAACTATCAAGAACAAATAGATTTTTTTAAAATTTATTTTATTATAAAGATGTGGGGTACAAGTCAGGATTAAGTACATCAGTAGTCTACGTGCAGATGAAATTTGGGTCTCCAGTAGGTCCTCACTTCTCCTGATATGGGACCAGGTAACCTTAGTGGTGTTATGTGTCCCCCATTCCCCTGGCAGACTCCCACAAAAATAAAATAAGTCCACAAAACTAACAATAACCATACTATAGCTGAAAAATTTTGCTATGTTACAAGTCATTTCAGTTTATAATATCTTGCTAAAGGAAAATGACATAGTTCTAGAATTTAAGTTGTATGAATGCAGTATATGATTATCACTGTTTTATGATCATTAATTCTCTAAAGATGCTGATGTGAATATATAAGTAATGATTTTTAATATTTAAGAAAGAAAGAACTATACTGCTAGGTCAATTGAATAAGTAGCATATTTGATTATATAAACACCAAATAGAATTTTTGCTACATCAGAAACTTATCAGTCAGTTAATTGGAATAAAAAATGACAAATTTTGCAAACATTTTTAAAATTAGTAATAAAGAATTAAAGAAATCATATCCTAAATTTCTTTGTTTTTTTAAACAATAAAATATATGTTATTCTTGGTTTCACTTTCCAATTTATGAAATATGGAGGTGGATTAATTTATTTTATTCATCTTTCTTTACTTCTATCTCTATTCCAAATTTTTAATGGTTATGTTTTTATAGTAATTATTAAAAATTAAAGCAAATGATATGAAATTGTGTTTTATATATATAAGTAATTTAATAAATGTCATACAATAGTATATAAAATATCACATTTACATATCAAAATACATCAATTGTTTTACAAGTAAAATTATATTATTTTACTACCACATAACACAGGAAGACTTGAAAAGTTTTTCACTAAATTGAAAAGTACTATTTTTATAAATGTGTTGTTATTCAAAACTAAATTCACATTTCAGAATGTTGTCCTAGAATGAGGAATCATTCTCTAAGTCCATGCCTAATTAAATTTCCTCCATGCATGAGCCTAGCATGAGTGAAAAGTACACAGCTTAATACTGGTTAATGATTCCCTAAAGTGGGGTTTGGCTAGTGTGGGTCAGATAGTGCCTGCCACTTGTTTTTATAAATTAAGTTTTATTGGAATACAAACATGCCTGCTTGTGTACCTATTGGCTAAGATGCCTTTCACAAGACAATGGCAGCGCTAAGTAACTGCAACAGGGACGACCTTGCCTGCAAAGCCCAGTGCAGAAAATATTTGTCAATTCCTACTTTGAGAATAGTTGAAAGTAAACAAACACAACAGCAACATTAAATAGCAATAAAAAAATACTACAGTGAGCCTGAGCTACAAACGAAACTTGAAATATAAATAAGAATGAATATTTTGTAAAAGGGATTTTTCTGAATTGAGTAAATTAAGTAGATTTAAGTTTTAGAGTTACATAAATGAATGCCATTTTTAAATGAATGTGTGTAACATCAATTTTTAAAACAGTCTGGATTAGTGAGATCTTTCCTCTTGGCCATGAGCTAGAACAAGCTCAGACTAAGAGAGTTGCATCATCCCCTATGAGGATTGATGGTTAAACATTGTGGCCAATGCAAAAGTGGCTGGTTATTTGACAATGGACACATAAAAGTTAAACAATTGAGTTCTAAACTTGAAAATCTGACATAGGATATCTAAAATCAGTAAATAATTTAATGCACTATAATCTCCAGAGACTTTATAACTACAAATGCCAAGAGAGGTCTCTGGCAATGGTTGTGTGTTCTGGAGAGCTTTTCATTATTTTTCATCTAGGGTAGCTCAAACTCAGCATGGTCTTCTGTTGCTGAGCAGAAGCAACAGCTTCTCTTGCTTTAATAAATTCCATTAGTTTTTTTTGTTGTTGTTGTTTTTTTCTTATATCTGAGATCCCTTCAGAACAGTTTGGTTTAGGAATTGCACAAGGCCTGGAACTGAGGGTCCAACATTCACTATATTGGCATCCTTTCCTAAGTAAGATGAAGAAATTTGAAGCTAATACATTCCAAAGAAACCTATCGTGAGTACGTTCTGTGATCTCTTTGCACTATTTTAATATTTCCTTACTTTTATATTAGAACCTTAGCGATGAACAATACAGGGTTAATCTTATTGGAAACACATGTTGGTTTTGGTTTCTACATTTTTTTTATTAACTATCAATGTTATTTGTGAAGTCAGAGCTATGATTAACAAAACATAGACCACACAGAAAAGAGAAAAGGGTCCATTCCCTTTTACAATTCAGTAGATATTGTGACCTAGGGAGAGGTGGTGATTATTCTTTTAAAATTTAGTGGTCCTGTGAGATGAGACAACATTGCTCATGTCATGACTTTTGAAATAGCCTCGTGCTTTGACCACATACAATATATGAGGAAAAGGAAAATCATAAGGAAAAGAAAAGGTTAAAAGGTGGAAATAAAAAATTATTTGCTTTTCAGTGAAATTGACTATCTTTTTTATGCAAATGTTTCTTCCCTCTTTCTATTCTCTGAACTATTTCTCTCACGAAAAGATTTTTAAACTAATTGTTGTATCTGCCACTTGCTAAATCTGTTTTCTAAATTACAAATTCAGCCTTCGCTGCGGGTGTACTGCCAGCCACTTCTTTCACAAAAGATCTTTGTACTAATTGTTTTATCTGCAGCTTGCTAAATCTGTTTGCTAAATTATACCTTTCATTGAAATAACACCAAAACCTACTCAGGAAGCAATTAGTAGGTATTGACATTTTTTTTAAAAAGCAGAGCTTATATACTTTAGATTGTGTAGGAGGGCCTGAATGATAGATATACAAATAATATATCAGTCAAGAGATTACAGGGCTGTTAGAAGGACATAATGTTATTTCACAAATTCATTTTCTAAGAGATTTGCCAAAAGTAGATGTCTTGATTCTCAGTGTGCCTAAAACCATGTAAGTCTTGTATAAAATTTTTTATGTCCTATTGTCAAAAGAAAATTTTTCAGAAATCTGTTCTGATTTTAAAATAATGATGCTTTGCCCAGATATTGTTTTCATAGATTTTCTTATCTAAATATCAGTTAAATTTTGCTAAGTGTACTACAGTTTTGCCTCAGAAATGGACCTATAAAGTATGATCCTGTTGGTTAAAAAAAGGCATAGCAAAATGAAGCAAAGGAAAAATGGGTATTATTGTCATTATTATATATTGCCATGTTGAATTTTAAATTCATCAAGTAATATCTAATTTTTTCTCTTTAAATATAACATTTATGGAATTATTATTTCTTGATAGGTGCAAAATCTTAGGAAAATAATCAGTACCAACAAACTGAAGAAAAGTTGAGGAGACGGGTGAATACATGACAAGTGAATTCTATATGCTGTGAAAATGAGACTCCTATTACTGCCATAAATCACAGCTGAAGTTTTCAATTAACTGAATACTTTCCACTTTGTTCATACGTCTCTGGTGTTTCACGACATATTCAAATAACATGGATTTTCTTAGTTCAACTGCATTTTACTAGTAGCAGACAAATTTCTGAATTTTAAGATAGAAACAGGTTTCTGTGGGCTAAACTCTCTTTCCCAACTAATTGTTTTTTAAATTAATGGTGCATATTTCAAAACAATATGGACAAGGTCTTACACTTGGACTTGTAATACAGTTTGTGGAATGTTTCAAATATAGGATAAAAACTTTAGCAGAAAATATTCTATATAGAAGTGGACTGATAAAAGTAGGTAAAAATTCTCTAGAGTATGTTTGTTTGCAGCATGTCTGACAAGGTAAATGATATATTTTTAAATTAATCAATGAGCATCAATTATAACCAATGTATTACGTATCCAATCCCATGGGTTTTATAAAGAAGAAGAAATATGGCCTTTATTTTAGAAATATTATCAATGAACAGTTACTGGTTGACAGATTAACAATAAGCCTAACCTTAAGTTATTCTGGGAATATACACATTTTATTGATGTTCAAAAAAAAGAAAGACAGTATATTAACATATATTAATTTTACATCTGAAAATATATCTGGAAATAGTAATAATTGAAATTATAGAGATAAGATAAAGAAAATTCCTGTTTTGCATTTTTCTTGTAATTTTAGAAGTGGAATGACCAAACATACACACTTGTGCACCGTTATATAGATCTACATATATATTTTTCTATTAATTTACAAATTTTTTTACTAAAATGCAAATTAATATTTTTAAAGATGAGAATCTTCACATAGATGTTAATTTGAAAGGAAATTCAGTGGCTAAATTCAAATGCCTTTTTAAAATTGTGAACTAAAATATGAACTGTTAAATATTATGAGTAAAATGTTATTATGTATTTTTTATTGAGTATATAATAATGCAGTTCAAGTTTGTCTAACATTCTATTTGGGTTTGTTGGTGCTTATCCATATATCTTATTGAATAATTAGGCAGACATTAATTTTTTAAATAAATAGATCTTGCTAGGATGTTAAGATCCTATTTTGTCATACTTTATTCTAAATGACAGAAATAATTTTATTCACAATTTGTTGCCCTTCGATATTTATTTTTATTGACATAGGTTTTTTTCTCTTATTAAGTTGAAGTGAATTCTATTATAAAATGTATATACAAATATTCTCAATGCTTATGTGTATTTATACTCTATTAATTTATTCCATAAAAAAGACCTTCTTAAAAATATATTTTTTCCAAATTTTTACTGTAAATTATGTTTTAATATTTACCTGCTCTACCACCATTTTAGTAAATCAGCTACCTAGGAGAATACAGGGACCCAATGATTGACATAGCCAATTGCATTTTATTATTATTAGTATTATAATTATGCATGTTCTATTTATCTTTTCTATTTGAAACCCATTCCTCCTTTGTAGTTGATGACAGAATTCTCTGCTTGATTTTTATTATAAATTGTTAACAACTGGACTTTAGTCTCTTTAGTGATGCAAGTACATCTTAAATATAAATATTTTCAAAATTGTATCATTTTTAAAATGTATTTCTCAACTATCTCCCAATAATGTCATACTCTAAGAATTCTCTATA
Organism: Tarsius wallacei; assembly: GCA_963574415.1. Taxonomy (NCBI): domain Eukaryota; kingdom Metazoa; phylum Chordata; class Mammalia; order Primates; family Tarsiidae; genus Tarsius; species Tarsius wallacei. The sequence goes on along the minus strand of CAUYQG010190001.1, from coordinate 1,497 downwards.
CAAAAACATATGAACTCTAAAACTTTTGTATTTTTCTTTCTTATCTTCATTGTCCAGTAGATATATTCACATGCTAACTTTAAAATTAACGTTCTTAAACTAGAAATGATGATTATTTCTTCAACCACAACAACTATACACATATTTATTAGTGTCACAAGTAGCACTACATTATATAATCCATGTTTCTGTCTTATTGTTTCAGTCCCTGGATCATTTCAAGGTTTGGATGGGTTGATTATTTTGTCTCTTGACTGTGAGTAATTTTTTGTAACTTTTTCAGATAACCCATCTCCTTAGATTTTATGATGGCAGTATCTGATTGGAATCAAGAAAAGTATTGGGGTTGAGAATCCCCAAATTCAAAGAGAATTACAATTTACTATGGTAAAATGTGAAAGGTAGAGAATGAATAGTAGAGAATGAGATAAATATTATTTACAATTTGGAGTGGGCATACTTTTTCTTTTGTCAAGTCCTGATTTGGAGATGTTTAGTCAATCTTGTTAAGAGTTGACTTGGGTTTGGGTCTTGTTGTGGCTGTATTTATCACCTTTGTACTGAGACTTCAAATTCCTTCAGTCTTGGGCAGCTGCTACCATATGTGGTGCCTTAGTTGTCAAATGAACTTTTCAATCTTCCTATTCCACTCTCATCTTTCCATAATCCCTAAACAAGTCTGTGTCACAGAAGGTCTGTATGTATACTTTTGTCCCTTTCATAATGAGTAGTAGACTGCCACTGCTGTCCAGTCTCATTGCCTTGGTACTTGAGGTTGAAGCTTTCTCGGTATTACTCATGTCAGTCAAAGTCCACCTTTTGTCTGAGAGAGTTTGGGGTAGGAAACACCTTTCACATTTTACCATAGTAAATGGTAATTCTCTTTGAATTACTGAGGGATTTTCAACCCAAATGCTTTTCTTGATTCCAACCAGATACTACTGCCTTTTACAGATATTCCTTCCTTAGAAGTACCGTACCATTGCCGGGGACCAACTACCAAGCAATGCCATTGGGGACCAGGGCAAGAAAATGGTTTCCTGCTTCTTCCCCACTGGCATTGCCTGTTAGTTGTTGCAAAGCTTATTGGGACAGTAGAAGTAGTTTTTTACCCCTATCACCAGAGGAAAATGGCTTTTGCTTCTATATGGAGGCAGTGAATCTATTCCACAGTCCCGAGAACAGAACAGTTTCCTGCACTTAATCAAACTGCTCCCGGTGTTTGCTTCTTTATGAAAGAAAGGTTGAGAAAATAGGGCTTCACGCCACCGTCCAAGTTAGTCAGAGTTTTGCGCCTTTGTCCCACCGAGGGTCAAAGGCGTCATAAGTGAGTATAAACTCCAATGTTTCTGGGGCTCACAGGCATTCTAAACGGTCATACTTGACAGCATTTGACGCTGAAGAATGTGTTAAAATTTAGCCCTTTTTAAAAAACACTTTTAGAATGGTTGTCTTTTTCTACCATGCTTTATTTTGTCTCCTGTTAGAGAGGCTTGG
>CAUYQG010189999.1:0-10475 GCA_963574415.1 Tarsius wallacei | reverse complement strand
CACGCCCGGCTGATTTTTTTGATTTATTGTAGAGATGAGGTTTCGCCTGCCCAGGCAGGTCTCGAACCCGCGGGCTCAGGCAATCCACTCACCTCAGCCTCCCAAGGCGCGGGATTACAGGCTGAGCCACCGAGCCCGGCTTCTTTTGTTGTCTTTTTAAAGTTAATTCCTGGCATTAAATTCTCAGGGATGAGGGATAATAGGCTTAAAAGTTATTCTCAAGACTCTCAAATCTTACTGCCAACTGTTATCTTGGAAAGATTGAACCAGTTTCTGTTTTGCTGGTAAGAAGTATCCCATTTTACCACATTGTCCATGCACTGGCGTTATATCGCTTGGTTTTGCTCATTGAGTAAGCACAAAGTGACCGTTTCCACTGTTTTTTTTTTTTTTTGAGTTGGAGTCTTACTCTTGTTGCCCAGGCTGGAGTGCAGCCTTCCAAGTAGCTGGAACTACAGACATGCACTACCACGCCTGGCTAGTTTTTGTGATTTATGGTAGAGACGAGGTCTCACCAAGTTGCCTAGGCTGGTCTTGAACCCCTGGGCTCAGGTAATCCTCTTGCCTCGGACTCTCAAAGGACTGGGATTACAGGCTGAGCCACCGCACCCAGCCCCTTTCTACTTTTTTGGAGGACGATTCTTATGGCAGAAGAAGCTCCTGGTGTCTATTGGCCTGGAGTGCATTTGTCACTGCGATTTCCTCCAAGTCCCCAGTCATCTCCTCCTTGAGGCCTCAGTGAATGTTGCCTTGCAGCTCATTGTGGGCTTGCAAGTGGCAGTGACCTTCATCACACAGTGTTGTGTAGTGTAGCACTTGTCTAGGTGTCTGCCCCTTGAGGTGGGAAACTCATTTCCCTCTTGGTGGCATGTAACAGGAGTCCAAAAGGGTATTTATTGGCTCCCATAACTGAAAGGTCTAAGGGTAGGGGCTACCTTCAGGAACAACTGGCTCCAGGTGCTCCACAGAATCATCAGTGCTCTCCCCTCCTCCATTAGTGGGCCCAGCTTCCCTGGCCTTGGCCTCATCCCAGGCGGGCTCTCAAAGGAGTGGGAAGATGGACTACAAGACCCCCTGGCCTTCCAGTATCAACCCCAGAGAAAGAAAGAGCTGCTTTCCTGATAACTTTATTATTATTATTATTATCTTTTTTTTTTTTTAAGAGTTGGAGTCTCACTCTGTAACCCAGACTGGAGTGCAGTGGCCGCTCCTGGCCACCACAACCTCGACCTGCTGGGCTCCGGCGATCCTTCCACCTCAGCCTTCCAAATAGCTGGAACTACAGGCGCACGCTACCACGCTCAGCTAATTTTTGATTTATTGTAGAGATGAGGTCTCGCCAAGTTGCCCAGATGGGTCCCGAATCCGCGGGCTCAGGTAATCCACTCACTTCAGCCTCCCAAAGGCACGGGATTACAGGCTGAGCCACCAAGCCCAGCTAACTTTATTATTATTATTAATTTTTTTATTTTTATTTTTGAGTGGGGTCTCACTCTGTCTCTCAGGCTGGAGTATAGTGGCATGATCACAGCTCACCGCAGCATCAGCCTGGTCTCAGGCGATCCTTCCACCTTAGCCTCCCAAGTAACTGGAACTATAGCCGCTATGCCTGGCTAGCTTTCTTGGCAGTTTTAACAAAAATACAAAAAAACCTAAGACAAACCAAAAAAACCACCCAGGTACCACCCCGTTGGCTTCCTTGGGTCACATGCCCAGGCGTCTCTGAACTAGTGCCGGTGACAAGGTTTAGCACTGTGATCGACTGGCCTCGGGCGTACATCTGGACCAGGGTGGGTGGCCTGGGAGTGAGGGAGAGGCAGTTGCCACCGGAAACTAGAGTTTTGACTGCACCGGGGGAATGGATGTCAGCCAGGCAACTCCCCCGCTGCACCCCTCACCCAGGATTTATTTCAGGCTCCAGGCCTGAAGTTAGGGTGTCCCCAGAGCAGCCCCTCGGGCTCTTTGCCCTTGTGTCCTCAGTTACTCTTCTTGAGGCCAGACACATGCTTGTTTCACAGAGTGTTGCTGATCTGACCCTGGTCTCTGCATCCGCCTTTGTGGACCCACTCTTCTCATCTGCAGAGTGGGTGGTGGCGGTTTGGTGCTTAGGAGTGTGGCTTAGGTTCCTGAGGTCTGTGGGATCAGTTGTTTCCTGGGAAGATGAGGGACACAGTGACCCGCTAGGAGCAAAGGGGAGGGCCTGGAGGTGGCCTGCTGGCCTCAGGAAGCTCCCTGACTGGGCTGGCTGGGCCCCTGGGGTGGGGCAGGGGTCCCCACTGGGAGGGTTGTCTCCACCTCCTTCCCTTGCTGGCACAGGGGGAGGATTGTTCCTGCAGAGGTGCCAGTGCCAGAAAACACAAGAGGCCACTGTGTGTCTGCCCTCCAGGGTGTGGGCCGAGGTGTTAGTCACTCTGGCCAGAGTGGAGGGCTGGGGCGCCCCTCATCCCTCGCTGGACCCCTGCCTTGCCTCAACCTGTGAAAGAGATGGATGTCAGAGACAGCCACAGACAGCCACTTGTTCTTTCTGCGATTCCTCTCCTGTCAACGCCCACGTGGGCCCCATCCACTCGGACTGCTCAGCTTTCCAAGACCCACCCACTCTCTAAGATGGCCTGACTTCAGAGCACAGAGAGAGCTTGGGCTTTATCTCCCCACTCTCCCACTGTGTACAGGGGAAGCTGAGGCCCATACAGGACATTTTTCTTTTCTCTTTTTGGTAGAGTATGTTGCCCAGGCTGTTCTCAAACTCCTGGGCTCAAGCGATCTGCCCACCTCGGCCTCCCAAAGTGCTGGGATTACAGGCATGAGCCACTATGCCCGATCTTAGACAGGACTTTTGCAAAATATACAGGTCCTCTGACTAAGCAGTCAGGTACATGGACTTTGAAGCCACACAGGTCAGAATTCAACTCCTAACCCTGTTATGTATCTGTTGTGTGACCTTGGACAGGTGACTTCATCTGTCTGAGCCTCAGTTTTTTATACATACATATAATAAAACTCATAATAGTGAGTTGTAAAAATTAATTGAGGGGTCAAACGGTGTCTCTCATGTCTGCTCTTGGCTCTAGTGTCTTGGACCAAGTTTTGCTTTCAGGCTCCCCTTGGGAGCTCTGGGCTGGAGGCTGGTTGCCTTGGAGGGCTTGTGTAATCTCAGCTGTCATTGAAGTTGTTCTGAGGTTGCAGTTAATTGACTTCTTGGTCACGTGCCTGATCCTGAGCTAATCACTGTTGCCAGAGGGAGCACAGTGTTCTGATTGGCCAGGGTGAGTGCCTACTCATTTCTAGATACAGATGAAATAATCCCCATTGAGGCTTAGGAACTGGGAAGGAGGACAGCTTGGTTTTGCTGAAGAAAAATCAGGAATGCTATGGGAGGGCAGTGATTCCCACACGCAAGTGATCTCCTTCTAGGTAGAAATTGTTGGTCTCATTTGCTAAAGAACTGTCCCACTTTTTTTTTCTTTTTTTTGGGTTGTCGCCCAGGCTGGAGTGCAGTGGCATGCTCATGGCCATCACAGCTTCTACCTGCTGGGCTCATGCGATCCTTCTGCCTCAGCCTTCCAAGTAGCTGGACCTACCGGCATGTGCCACCATGCCCAGCTATATTTATTTATTTATTATAGAAATGAGATCTCACCAAGTTGCCCAGGCTGGTCTCAAACCTGTGGGCTCAGGCAATCCTCTCACCTCGGCCTCCCAAAGTGCTGGGATGATAGGCGTGAGCCATGGCGCCCAGCCTTGTCTCACTCTTTATTTAGCCAAGTAAATAATAGTGGAATGAATGAATGAATGAATGAATGGGGGGAAGCTGTTTCCTGGAAGCACTGTGTGAAGAGAGCACTGGCCTGGGAACCAGGAGACCATCACAGCTCTCAGGTCATCCTGGCAGGTTCTGCCTGTTACCTCTGCAAGCCTCTGTCTGCTTGTCTGGGAAATGGGTATGGTGACTAATACCTATTTTGATGGTCTGTTGGCAGGCTACATTCTGGCTGAGCTGTCTGCAGTTGTCAAGCACTCTCAGTGGGAATTGCTGTTGGCCGTGGTTGTCACTTCAGCAAAGGACAATGGAGCAGGCAACGCTGGGCATGTGCAACGAAGGGTCTTTTGGGAAGTGATTTGGAGCCAGGGTCTTTGAGCAAGGCAGGCTTACATTTGGATCCAACTTTCCCCTCCACCCCACTCACTGTGCGACATGAGGCAAATGACCCTGCCTCTCCGAATCTCAGTTTCCTCACCTGTAAACTGGGCATGATAATGTTTGTCTTCAAGGGCAGGATGGATGATGAAGTGAGAAATTCTGCATAAGGCCTGTCCCGGCACACAGTGGGGCTCTGTCGGGGCTGTTTTTGTCATCATCAACCGTTACTACATCCTCTGTGGCCTCAAGGTGGTGGACAACCAGGCTTTGAAGGAATTTAAGTTCGGCCAGGTCTCTGGGCCATGGTTTCTATGGATTGCTCTCTGGCAGGCTCGGGTCTCTGTGGAATCCCAGCAAGGGGCTGGGACGGGCGTGCCTCGTGTTGACACTGGCACCAGCTGGAGGCCCAGCCCTGTGGTCAGCACCACCGCCTTTCAACTTGGCGGGAGAGGCAGGGTTTGTGCACTCCTGGAAATGGTCCCTGCCTGGGCCTCCTCCACCCTTTTCAGGAAAAGGTGACATGCAGCCTTCCTCACCAGTGCTCGGGAGTGGAAGGTGAGTGAGTGAAGAGGTGGCCTTTGCCCAGCTCAGTGTGGTCAGGACGGCTGCCTTAGTCACCTGGCCCTCACTCTAGGCACCCGGCTAAGCTCTCAACCGGGCAGAGCCAGCTTCACTTCTCTTCTCGGCTGGAGAAAAGGAGAAGGGGAAGGAGGGAGGGAGAGGATGGGTAGAAGAAGAGGAGTGTTGTGCAGAAATGAAAGGATTCTCTGCTAGCCCTCTGGTGGGGACATAAAAATGATCAGCTTTACAAGATACGGAAAGACAGGTACATAATCAGTTAAGTGTGTGTGTGTGTGTGTGTGTGAGACTGAGTGAGACAGAGTGCGAGTGTGAGTGCACTTGGACCTGATGACTCAGTTGATAGGTTTCTTTTTTTTTTTTTTTTGATTTATTGTAGAGATGAGGTCTCGCCAAGTTGCCCAGGTGGGTCTTGAGCCCGTGGGCTCAGACAATCCACTCACCTCAGCCTCTCAAAGCGTGGGATTACAGGCTGAGCCACCGAGCCTGGCAGTTGATAGGTTTCTAATACGTTTTGACTAAGCTTTCCACACTGAGGGGGCACCCTGCAGGGGCAGGGCCCTGTGAGCAGGGAGATTCTAGGACCAGGACTGGCCCTGGAGAACAGCCCCGTATGAAGATCTTCCCCTGAGCTGGGCTCCTGGGCCTGATGCAGGAGGTGTCAAAGACTCTGGCTCAGGAGGAACTTTGATGGAGGAAGAATGTGGCCCCAAGAGTGTGCAGATCTGGGTGTGGGACTGCCAGTGTTTTAAATATGCTCTGCCATCTCATTCACAAGGGCTCTGCCTCAGTCTCCTCATCTGTTCATGTGGTGAGGATAACCCCACATCGTAGGGTGGGCAAGGAAGTAAGTGAGTTAACATGCATGAGGAGGCTGGGCTCGGTGGCTCAACCTGGAATCCCAGCACTTTGGGAGACTGAGGTGAGTGGGTTGCCTGAGCCTGCGGGTTCGAGACCAGCCGGGGCAACTTGGCTAGACTTTGTCTCTACAATAAAATAAAATAAAAATAGCCAGGCCTGGTAGCGCACGTCTATAGTTCTGGCTACTCAGAAGACTGAGGTGGAAGGATTGCCAGAGCCCAGCAGGTCGACGCTGGGGTGGCCGTGAGCGTGCGTGCCACTGTACTCCAGCCTGGGCGAAGGAGTGAGACTCCAACTCAAAAAAACAAACAAACAAAAAAACGTGCATGAGGAGTATAGATCGGTGCCCCATGCAAAGTGGGCTCTAGTGGGTCCGTGATACACGTGAAGCTCATTATCACTGCATGGGAGCCTGGGGACTTCATGGCTCAATAAGAAAAATATTTACCCAAACTAAGAGTAAATGTACAAAAAAGCAAATGAACATCCAAATGACCTGTTTGGATACCAGAGATGTGTGGGTGGGAGGGAGAGACAGAGAGGTTGGTTAATGGTACAAACGTACAGGTAGATGGACGGAATCAGTTCTGATGTGTGATAGCGAAGTAGGGTGAGTAGCTGGAAGAGACCTGGTACGATGGCTCACACCTGTAATCCCAGCACTGTGGGAGGCTGAGGCGAGAGGACTGCCTCAGCTCAGGAGTTCGAGGCCAGCTTGGGCAACTTGGCAAGACCTCAACTCTACAATAAATAAATATATTAGCCAGGTGTGGTAGTGTGTGCCTGGAGTCCCAGCTACTGGGAAGGCTGAGGTGGAAGGATCGCTTGAGCCCAGGAGGTTGAAGCTGTGGTGAGCCGTGAATGTGCCACTGCACTCCAGCCTGGGCGACAGAATGAGACTCTGACTCAAAAACAAACAAAGTTGCTGGAAGAAAGGACTTGGTTGTTCCTGACACAGAGATGGTAAATGTTCCTGGTGATGGATACCCCAGATGCCCTGACCTGATCACTATAGCCTATGCGTGCAACAAGTGCTCACATGTGCCCCATAAATATCTATATTATGTATCAATACAAAGTTGCCAGTTTGCATCACTCCTTAGCATTGCTTCCTTCCAGAAGGCTCCTGGTGGGATTGGGGCCCTCTCCTAGCCCCCACACACCCTCCTGAGCGGCTGTCTCATCACTCTCGGTAGAGGCTCTCTCTCCTGGGCTCAAGCAATCCTCTAGCCTTGGCCTCCCAAAGTGCTGAGATTATAGGCATGAGCCACTGTGCCCTGTTTGAGTTGGATTTTTATTTTTTATTTTTTTACTGAACAAATGGACCATCTTCCCATGTTGGTATTTGTAGAGCTGTCCCGTTCTTGGATTTTTATTTATTCCATGCTGTGGGTGTATTGTACGTTATAATTATTATTATTAAGCACAGACACGGCTTCCTATGTGGCTCCCCTGGCTAACATGCTGTGCGGCACTGACCTTCATTGAGAACAATGTGTGTCCCACGTCAGTGCCTCGGCTCCCATCTGCACATCCGGCCTCTGTTTTCACACTCACGTGGGGCTCTCTGGGCCTGTGTCCAAGGGTCAGTTTCCTGCCGAGCATGCTTTGTTGACCTTCTGTGTCTCCGCTGTGCAGGCCAAGAATAAGGAGACGGGTGCCCTGGCAGCGGCCAAGGTCATCGAGACCAAGAGTGAGGAGGAGCTGGAGGACTACATCGTGGAGATCGAGATCCTGGCCACCTGTGACCATCCCTACATTGTGAAGCTACTGGGAGCCTACTACTATGATGGGAAGCTATGGGTAAGCTGCTGCCCTGCCCAGCCTGGCGCCACAGCCTGGTGCTCGGGGGCCTGCCTGGTCTTGAGGCCCTCAGCTCCTTCTCAGCATCTGCTCTGAGGGCAAGGAGAAGTGGGGCAGGGGGCTCTAGGCCCCCGGGGCTCCTTTTCCTATAGGGTCTCCACACTGGGGTATGGCACCACTGATTGGGGGCAGGAAGGAGCTGTACATATCTATAGCCCGGCCTTGAATCCCAGCCCTGCTGTTGACAAGCTGAAGAACCTAGACAGGGTCTTAACCTTTAACTCCATGCTTCAGTTTCTCCATCTGTAAGATGGGGATAATAACTGCATCTCGCTCATAGAATTGTTATGGGGATTAGATGAGTTGATTTGTGATAGGTTCCTGGAGGTGTACTGGGTGCACATGAGAGCTCAGGAAGTGTGACTGTTTTATTATTTGTGGTGTGGCTCCTTCTGCCACTGCTGTGGCCACGATGGGAGTTTCCTTTTGATGCTGCACTGAAGAAGGGGGCCCCTGACTAACTCTGTTCTCCGTCAGCATTGTCCTTCTGTGAGCGCTTTGCAGATGCAGCTTCAAGCTGCGCCCTCCCAGCTCAGCACCACCTGCAGCTTCCATAGAGGAGCTGTGGTGGCCCCTGGGTTTTTGCAAGATGAGCCTGCCTGCAGTGTGGCCCCTATTCATGCTCTCCTAATTTTGTTTTGTTTTTTGAGTCAGGGTCTCACTCTGTCGCTTTTTTAGGTCATGGGGACCCAGTGACAGTTTTCTGCAGGGGAGAGACACATATTCTGTGTTCTATAAAGAAACCAGGTTTGGGGGGCTAGAAAAAGCATTGAGGTCTTTCAGGAAGTGGTAAGAATAGGGTAGGCCAAAAGCCCAAGGATGGGACATGGAGCATCATCCAGTCAGGAGAGGCTGCAGTTGGGGGGACATTTGACCTGGGTCTTACAGGATGCATTGGAGTCCTCCAGAGGGACGAGAGAAGGAAGGGGATAAGTAGAGGGACCCGCATGTGCCTCAGCATGGAAGGCAGTTGTCTGGGGTTCTGAGATACGAGGTGGAAGGCTGCGCTGGCCCTTAAGTGTTTTCCTTCTGTGCGATGTTCTCAGGGCCGCCTTGTGGCCAGGCCTGGCCTCCTCCTCTAAACAGTGGTTATCAAACTTAAACAAGCATCAAAGTCACCTAGAAGGCTCCTTAGCTGGGCCCCGCCCCAGAGTCCTGTGGCCTCAGGAACCAGCTTTTCTGTGTGGTGGTCTTTTTCAAAACCAGTCCTGGTCCTGGGGTCTGCTCTCAGGACTTTGGCTTTTGTCCAAGTGTCCCGGGTCCCTCCTGGAGCCATGGTAGCCAGGGACTGGTGTTCCCCACCCCCCTGAACCGGGTGGAGGTCAATCACCAAACCACCCATGCACAATCCGACAAGATTAGCTCATTTTCTTCCAGAATTTGTAATTGGAGCAAAGTCCTTCTAGTGGTTTCTTATTGCCACTTCTGCTTTTGAATATCAGATGGTGCACGTGGGAAAAAATAACCTAAAATGCTCTAGACCAGTGCCTTTGATAGAAATAGAATGTGAGGGCTGGGTTCGGTGGCTCAGCCTGTAATCCCAGCACTTTGGGAGGCCGAGGCGAGTGGATTGCCTAAGCCCATGGATTCGAGACCTTGTCTCTACAATAAAATAAAAAAGAGCTGGGTGTGGTAGCACACACTTGTAGTTCCCACTCCTTGGAAGGCTGAGGTGGAAGGATCGCTGGTGCCCAGCAGGTCGATGCTGGGGTGGCCATGAATGTGCCACGGCACTCCAGCCTGGACAACAGAGTGAGACTACAACTTAAAAAAAAAAAAAAAAAAAGAAAGAAAGAAATAGAATGTGAGCTGTGGGTACATTGCTAACAGCCATATCAAAAGCAGCGAAAAGATGGCCAGGCATGGTGGCTCATGACTGTAAGCCCAACACTTTAGGAGGCTGAGGTGGCATCACTTGAGTCCAGACATTCAAGACTAGACTAAGCAACATAGTGAAACCTCATCTCTACAAAATAATTAGCTTGGCGTGGTGGTACACACCTGTAGTCCCAACTACTCAGGAGGCTGAAGCAGGAGGATTGTCTGAGTCCAGGAATTTGAGGGTGCAGTGAGCTATTACTACAGTGAGTTGTTGTCCTGAGTAGCTGGGACTACAGGTGTGTGCCACCATGTCCCATTAATTTTTTATTTTATGTAGAGACAGTATCTTGCTCTGTTGCTCAGGCTGGTCTCAAACTTCTGGATATAAGTAATCCTCTGCCTTGCTCTCCCAAAGTGCTGGGATTACAGGCCTGAGCCACTGTGCCCAGCCCCTGAGTCTATTTCTTTATCTCTAAAATCGGGAAGATGATAAAACCTTGCCCAGAGCATATCTGAAGGATTAAGTGAGCCTTGTGGTCTGGGTGTGGGCATCCTTGTCTGGCCAGAGTGTAGTAAATACCACTGCCCTTCCTGCTCATTCTCCCCCAGGTCTTTCTTTATCTTTATTTTTTAAAGATGAGGTTTTGCCATGTTTCCCAGGCTAGCCTTGAATTCCTGGCCTCAAGCGATCCAGTAGCTGAAGTTTCAGGTGTGAGCCACTGCACCTGGCTCCCCCAAGTCTTCCTTTCCATTCTCATGACCCCATCTGGCCCTCTGTTCCCCATGGCCCTGTCTCTTCTGGCTTCTCTTCCTTTGACCTGGTGAACCTTTCCGAGGCTTCCCTGTGATCAGGTCACCTCCAGACAATAAGAAAGGTGATGCCACAGGAAGTGAGGACATCGAATCAGAGCAAAGAAAGGTTTTTGCAGGCACAGCAGGTCTGGCCGCCCCCAGCCTACCCTGAAGACCCAGCACAGGTCAAGGTCAAAAGTCCTTCTGCCCCAGACTTCCTCTGGTCAGAAGATTTTTGCAAGCCGGGCTTGGTGGCTCAGCCTGTAATCCCGCGCCCTGGGAGGCTGAGGTGAGTGGATTGCCTGAGCCCGCGGGTTCGAGACCCGCCTGGGCAGGCGAAACCTCATCTCTACAATAAATCAAAAAAAAATTAGCCGGGCGTGGTAGCGCACGCCTGTGATTCCGGCTACTTGGAAGG